>CAEGAD010058304.1:0-34186 GCA_903067055.1 Poeciliopsis paucimaculata
CCGCCCTGTCCTACACCGCCCTGATCTACACCGCCCTGATCTACACCGCCCTGTCCTACACCGCCCTGATCTACACCACCTTGTCCTACACCGCCCTGATCTACACCGCCCTGTCCTACACCGCCCTGATCTACACCGCCCTGTCCTACACCACCCTGATCTACACCGCCCTGTCCTACACCGCCCTGATCTACACCGCCCAGATCTACACTGCCCGGTTCTACACCACCCTGATCTACACCGCCCAGATCTACACTGCCCGGTTCTACACCACCCTGATCTACACCGCCCTGATCTACACCACCCAGATCTACACCGCCCTGATCTACACCACCCTGATCTACACCGCCCTGATCTACACCGCCCTGATCTATACCGCCCAGATCCACACCGCCCTGATCTACACCGCCCTAACCCTGAAAACAACAATATAACTTCTGGGACAATGTATCATTTTCTGACAACCCTATTTATGTAAATGTATTAAATTAAAAGCCGGTTCATGGTAATTTTTCTGGAGCCGGGTCTGCTAACCGTCTCTGAGCGCTAACCGCCTCCGACAGTCTGTGGAGCAGCCAGGGCTCATCTCGCCTGAGCCGCTCGCTCACCTCTAAACGAGGGCTGTCAGGCGCAGCCATAGTGACTTCTGCCACCTCTAATTGGCAGTGCATTAACAATCAAATCAGGCTAATTAGCCGGAGCATGGCAGCGAGGAATAATAATCTCAGTGTATGCAACTGTGGCACATTCCTGCTCCGCTGCTGCCATCCTATTTTGCATTTTCTAATTTCTTATGGACAATAGAAGGAAATTAGAAAGCTGGAGGAGTACAACAGATCCAGTGAGAAAGAAAAGACGCCACTGACAGAATATTTAAGCAAAGTTTGTTCGGCTTTGTTAAATCTGTTACGGTCTAGAAAATGTTTTGTATAAATTCATGTTGTGTTCCTGTTTTTCTCTGTAGTTCAGTTTGTCTTGGTTTCACAGTTCTGTGCTTTTGTCTCCATGTTTATTCACTCAGAGTTTTGCTCTTTGCTTTCCAAATAAAGCGAACTTTAATTGCCTATTTCAACACCGGTGTTCTTGTAGGAATACGCTCCTTGGTGTACAGATCAACAATGTTATCCTCTGTCTCATATTATGGTAAAAACATGTTTTGGAACATTAGTTAACATTAGTAAATGATAAAAAATAGTGTTTTTTGCACTAGTCTTTTTTACTGAACAGTAAATAGACAGGAAACAAGATGGAGAGAGAGAAGGAAGACATGCAGCAAATAGCCGCAGACCGGGAATCAAACCCCAGACCGCAGCCTACAGGCGCTCCAAATAAAGACATTTTATGAAGGAACATACAGTTAACACTGATATCAGTGATGTAATGATTTAAACTATTACAGAAGAAGGTTTTATAGCATTATTAAACAGACAAGGCAACTTCGGAAGAAGGACAAGAGGGAGGAACGTAAAGTTCCCAAAACAACGACGACACATTATCATATTCAGAGATGGAGACGATGGTTGTTTATGTCCAAGTAACTTCACACTTTGCATTTGGACCCATGCATGTTTGAGAAATCGTTTAATCTCCATGGCAACCATTCAGCAGTGAAAGTGCCGAGTGGACCTAGCTCCGCCTTTGAGGCGCAGCTCCTCCCCCACTCAGCTCCTTCAGACTAGCCAGCAGCAATTAGCAGACATCTTGTGAAACATCTGCTGAGTTGGTCTAGACTGAAAACCCATAATGAATTAAACTTAAAACTGTAATGTTAATGATGTAAAGCAGTTTGAAGTGACTTGTTGAAATGTGCTGATAAAAACGTTAAAGGGTTAATAGAGGAGCCGTGTTGGGATGACGTCCTTCAGAAAGAGCAGGAGTTATCAAAGAGACAGATGATAAATTACCAAGCCAAATTTCTTCTAAGTTGTATTTGATATATAACAAATGTTGTAAAAATGTTATAGCATTTTTATAACAACTTAAGATAAAATAGCTGCTTGATTAAATTATTCTATTCTATTTGCCTGGAAAACAGATAAAACATGTTACACCAAACTATATCAATACAGCAAAGTTTACAGATAAAACAAACTTTTTCATCACAACCGACTCTAGATTCCTTCTGGCTCAGTTTAACTTTTTTTCTTTTTGCTCTCAAAGACCTTGAAGCTAGCAACTTCCTGGGATTGGAGACAACAAGAGGGCCTGATCGGCCAATCAGACGTAGGCTTGATTATCATGAAACCCAAAAGTTTAAAGTGAGGATCATTTGTCAAAATAAAGGCGTACTTTGTGACATGAAAAAGATTAAATCCATCAGGGATTTTTGAAATATGAACTTAAAATTTCTTAACTATTATTGAGTATTAGCCAGAAGGGAAACAAATTATTTGATGCAGAACTTTCAGAAACCAAAACTACACCAGGAATTTACAGAGAAATGTCAGTAGAGTGAGTTTCATTTTATTTCAGCGTCTATAAATGCAACATAAATTAAAACGATTAAACATTAACCATTCAGTGAGCACACACTCAATCCAATTCTTTAACAGTCTGTCCTATTTTACACACTAACAACAAAAACACACATGAGCAATATCATTAATTACTCCTACTGCCCAAGACGGATGCTTTGTTTGCTTTGCATGTGGCTGCTGTTATGTGGGTCATCCTCTGCCCTCCGTTTTATTTGTGTTTGGCCTGTAAACCATGAAAGGCTTTGCTTTCAAATGAGTAATTAGGGAACTCAGATGCAGAGCTTTGTTGTATTTGTTTTCTCCTAAAGAGTCTAATAAAGAGCTGGGCAAGAAAATGAGCGAAGTGGAAAAGAATCGAGGTGGAAAAACGACAAATTTGGTCACAACAGGAAGTAAATGCTTCCTTAGCCTGTCTGCAGGTTTCAACTCTAAACCATCTGTTTTTATGAACAGAGATGTAGAGGAGCTTTATATATTGTTACCAAATTGTTTATCAAAATATGACCAGCAGCAACAAAAACCATCACATCTGGACAGATGGATGCATCAATGTCCAGTAGATAAATTGGATTAAACTGGACAAATTTTTACTCATTCTTTAAAGCTAACAAAATTTCTGTGAAATGTAAATTTAGGATTTAATTAGGAAGTTTGTGAAAGTTTAAAGAATCATCTTGATTGATTGTTGTGTTACCAGGTGCTTTGAGCAGCGATCAGAAACCAGAGAACAGACTGGAGGTGAGGCAGGCAGTTCCCTGGCCTCATGGCAGGGGGTGCTCATGATCCCACACACTGAGACTCCACACTGTAGAGGAAGAGACAGTAACAGCGAGCTAGCCTTGGAGCTAGCCACGGAGATAACCATTGAGCTAGCATTGAAGCTAGCCAGGGAGCTAACCATAGAGCTAGCATTGGAGCTAGCCATGGAGCTAGCCTTGGAGCTAACCATAGAGCTAGCCTTGGAGCTAGCCAGGGAGCTAGACATGTAGCTAGCTTTGGAGCTAGCCATGGAGCTTGCCTTGGAGCTAACCATAGAGCTAGCATTGAAGGTAGCCAGGTATCTAACCATAGAGCTAGCCTTGGAGCTAGCCACGGAGCTAACCATAGAGCTAGCATTGGAGCTAGCCAGGAAGCTAACCATAGAGCTAGCATTGGAGCTAGCCATGGAGCTAACCTTGGAGCTAACCTTGGAGCTAGCCATGGAGCTAACCATAGAGCTAGCCTTGGAGCTAGCCAGGCAGCTAGCCATGTAGCTAGCTTTGGAGCTAGCCATAGAACTAGCCTTGGAGCTAGCCACGGAGCTAACCATAGAGCTAGCATTAAAGCTAGCCAGTGCTAACCACTGGTAATGCCAGAAGTCATGACCTTTCATGACCTCTGGACACATTTATTATTACCTTTAAAATGATAGAGGCACGAACAAAAGCTTTATACTTATATGTGAGGGAGATTTGTGATGAGAAGTTCCTGAACTCTTTACCTAAGAAAAACTATTTTGCAAAATGATTCAGTAACATCAATTTCAAAGCCACTTGATGAACTCAGATAAAAGATTTGACTTAATTATTTAGTGGGAGATTATGCTCTTGTAATAAATAAAACTTAAAAACTGCACATCTTATCTAACGGTGGAGAGTGCTGCAGGAATACAATGCTCTCCTGTGGCTCTTACTGATTTATTTTCTGTTATGACCATGAAAATAAACATATCTAATCCTCATCCTTCCCCAGACACTAAATTCAATGACCCTTTTATTTTATTCTGTCTCTATTGTTCAAATTACTGTCAGCAGAAAGCTGCAGTTTACTGTACATCTTTCTTCTTCAACTTCTGCTGAAAGCGTAAACGATCATAATTATTTATGTCATATTATGCAATCAGCATGTCATTTTCAGAAATGGCAGGATTAATTAAGCTGTCAAAACATTTTCTAGGCTGCCCAATCACAGCAGCCGTCCTCTTCTGTTACAATTATGACTCAAACTATTGTCACGGCTTTGATAGATGTGGGAAAAGAAAACTGCAATTTCTCATTGTAAGATAAAGCTGCAACTTATGATTACACATGTGGTTAAACTAAATCTGTTATTTAAAAGCTACCGACGACACGACACATTACAGAACAACGATGGTTTAAACTGAACCAGTGTGTGAAAGGTTGAGTTTTAAAGACGATGCGTTTATGATGTTTTAATGTTTTCATAGCACTTTGAACTGCCTTGTTGATGAAATGTGGCGTAAAATAAACATGATTGAGCGATTCATTCATTAACTTCTTAAAGAAAATGGAAAACAAGACGACGACTGTAAGGGTTTTGCTTTTTGAACCAATTACTGCAGCGAATCTGCTTTTTTTGCAGATGGCAACACACAGACACACACACCTTACTCCCATTTCATTTGCTCACGCTTTACCCTCACCTACAAATTGACAAACGTGTTTACCATCATTACCAAAAGCTCGCCTGTGCCTCTGCATGCTCGTCAGCACAATTAGCAGAAGGGGAGAAATCGCAGCTCTTTACCTCACCCAGCACAGCTGCGACTGGATAGAACACCGAACACAATTAACATCCAAAACCCAATTAGCAAACAATGAAAGGTAACACAACCCGATGGCGCTAGTTAACTACAGAGGAGCTGGATGCTGACAGTGTGTCAGGACGGAGGAAGGTCAAAGGTCGACACAAGATCAGTAAGTGGTTTGAACATTTTATCTTTTCAAGAAACTAAATTGTATTTCTTTAATTCTCCAACTGTTGGACAACAATAAAGAAATTAAAATATGTTTTCTTGAATATTGGCCAAGATGTGTTTAAATATGAAATGATTGTGTTTTGGAGCCAGTCCAAGCATTTGGCATGTGGAGGTGAGTGAACATTAACCAGAGCAGCCTGAGGATGAGCTTAGTGATTAACCAAGTTTACTGGTTTACAGTTTGCAAATGAATTTAGGCACCAAACCCTTTATACTTTTGGAAAAAGTCCTGTAAGTTCTTGACTTGTTTGGGAGAAAAAATAAGCAGCTTACATCAATTTAAATCCTGTCCATAACTGGGTTACAAAGACCAAGTACCCAAAGAATGAAATACAAAGTGACTTAAAGACACCAAAGTCAATGTTTTTTAGTGTCATTCACAAATCCACGTTGTCAGAACAACAAGAAAAATGTGCCAACAAAGCGGGATATAAATCCAACTGTATTCTGTTCAGCAGAATAAAACACAATTCATATTGTAGAAAAATAATATGAATTGTTTTTTGACCTAAAAAATGTTCTGACATTCAGGAAATAGAAATAACTGCTGATTCTAACTGAATCATATCAGAAAGCAATAAACACATTATAAACAAATATCTATACTAGCCAAGACTTCAGATCTCGCACCATATTTATATAAATATTTGAGGCACGTATTTTATTTTTTAGCAAGTTTAGCAACACAATCTGTATTTAATTAACAGCATAATTGTTTCAGGTCTTTCCTGTACATTTAGGAGATATTGAAGGTAATATTCATGACTATTGCAAACTAATTCTATTAATACAATATAAATATTAATTCCATGAGAGACATTCAGTATGTAAAGTTGTTTGTTTTGCACTGCATCCAGAAAGATGACTGTTAGCTGAGTGGTGATGTGGTCAGTTCCTGAACTGAGGTAAAGAGAAAAGACGAACCTTACAGACGAGGAAGGAAATAATGTAGACCAAGATAAGGATGTGATTAAAGTGGAAATGACAGAAAAGAAAGGGTTGGATGTGAGCCTGCAAGAGGATATGAGTGGCACTGACCAAGAAATGTTGGACAGGTAATTACCTTGGAACTGCAAATCTCAGAAATTTAATGGCTGTAGAAAAAAGGCAAAAGGCGACGGTATAGTGCAGATGAGCAGCAGACTGCAGGGCACTTCTTTTAGAGACGGTTCTTACGCAAGGGACAATTTGGTGAATCATGTCCACACTGTGCATAAAGAAAATCCTTGGTGAGTGAAGTCTTACATATCGAGGTGGATTAGAAATATGAAAAGAGCCAAAAGTAAAAGCTCTACAGTTCACTGCCTTTCATATCAATATCCAGAAACCCCAAAGTGAAGGGAAATCTGAACTGAAAGTAGAATACACACGAGTACAGATGGACAAGAGACAATTTGAAACTAGAGAACATATTTATAAGTTTAAACAGCCTTCTTTGCATATAAACAATTATATGTTCCTAGTGTAGCTGTGGCGTGTTCACTGGTTGGAAAATAATCCAAATATTATATTTGTGACTTGCTAATCAAGGCCAGACGAACTGTAAAACTGGTTGATTTTAGTCACACATTTCTTTGAGAAAGAAACTGATTCCCTCACAAAAAATAAATCCAAACAGTTTGGACAAACTAACCAAAGTGTGAGGCTAGCTAAGCTAGTTTGTGTAGCCAGATTAGTCTAACTAGCATATGCACTTCAGTGGCCTTTCTACTGAAAAGAGAAAGACTAATTTATGTGCTTTACAACACTGTGTATTATCCAACTACAGAATCTCAACTGATTCGCAGAATTTCAATTGGCTAAAGACACTGATGACTCTGCTGTTGCCGGGCAGATTAGAGATGGTTAAAAGACAGCTGGTGGACGGTGTTGCCAGATTGGGTGAGTTTCCACCCAATTGGGTTGCTTTTGAACACATTTGGCTGGAAAAATGATTTAAGAAATGTTTCAGAGAAAAATTTTTTCAAAACAGCAGAAAATTTTTAATAAAATGCAGTTAGTCCACTTACTTTGTGACATGGTGTGGAAACAGTGATTCATCCTGAACATGAACAAAACAACAAAGAATCAAAGATGGCCGCAGAGTTCAGGAGAAACCGGATCAGATCCATCCTGGTTTCCATCATGGGAGAAGAAGTGGAGGTGGTAGAGGAATATAAAAATATCTGTGTTCACCTGGAAGACAGACTGGACTTTAAATAGGACAGATATCTAGAGAGCAGACTGTACTCGAGGGTTTTTTATGGGACTAGAGGTCTTCATTGAATGGCAGGAAGAAATGCAGAGAGAGAACGTGAATTTTCCCGTTTCTTCCCTGCTGGATTTCTGGTTTTTGTTCTGCTCTGGCTCCCTGTGATTTTTTTTTTTACATTTGTCCATTGTTTTTTTTTTTTCAGTAAATATCCTTCATTTACTCAACGTCTCTGCCTTTTTGGGTCCAACAACCCTGCTGATCATCTTCATGAGATTGTTATAAAAACAACAGTCATCAGTCAGAGGCTTCATCAGAGCCACTGTAACACACACTGCTATACCACCACAATCATCAGTCTACAACAACTCTGAAGAACCTTGGATAATGTCAGATACAGCATTTCATTTCCCTTTGGGATATGAAATTTAACTAAAGTAGGGGTAACGTAGGGAACCATTATGCAGAACCACTGCATAAAAGGTTCATTCAAGTAGTTTTCTAAATTTATTGATGACAACGCATGCATAAGGAAAAGGAAAAACAAAAGATGTCCTGTTTAAAACACATATGCAAGGAGTACAAAAACAAAACAGAAATATTTCTGCTTTTATTTTTAATTACGTCAGTTTTGGTCCTCCATAGAGAAAGGAGCGATCGAGTCAAAGTTAAGCAGCAATCCTCACTTATTTGTGGTGACAAATCAGTATCTGCTCATTACAGCAGTGTATATTTAGGCAGTTCACTTGGGAGGTTTCCCTATTAAAATTCACAAGGACAGGCATGAAGAGCGAATCTGGATGTTGTTGTTGTTTTGTGTCGTGTATTTGATCAGTAAATAGTTGTATCTGCGCGCTCGTGCAGACTTGAGTCGGCATATAAACACTCAGCGCATAAATGATGAAAACCCCGCAGTGAATAATAAGGTCTAGTAGATGAGAGGTGTTTCTAAATTAGGACATTGCATCTTTCATCAGAGCACTAAACTTTATTTACAAGAAGACATAAAATGTCATTTCTCATTTCTCCTGACGGCTCATCAAGAGACTCCATCCCAGCAGCTGAAAAACAAGAGATGCAGGAACAATTAGTTCCTCTGTTCATGCAGGATATTCACAAAGCTCTTTGGTTGGAGCCAAACAAACATGGCAGCCTGTTCGCCTCTGTGCCATCCTCCAACCGAAACGTCCGTCAGATTATCCACCAAACAGCCAAACAGCAAGAGGTTTTCTAACCAGAATATATTGAAATTATGGCATTCTTCAAGAGAAATTACTCTGATTTAGGAGTATGCGTACGTGTGTGCATATGGTTATATATTTTTTATTTTTTGCTCCCCCTAGCTAAGATTACAGAGTATTAAAGTTACACAACTTTATATTTCTGTCTCCATCTTGATGAGACAGTTGATAGTAGAGATAAAACTGAAGTAAAATAACTCACAATGTTTTAATTATTGTGCAGGGGGTGGAAATAGGACATCAATAATATAAGAAAATAAGCCTAAACACTAAACACGCATGTGTGTTAGCTACACGCATGCAACATATCGCCACTCAGTATTTGGTAAAAAGTATTTGGTAAAAAGTCTACTCAGGTACTGAGTAACTGATCAAATTATCAATCATTTGGTATTAAACATTACATTATTACCTAAATATAAAAATAAGTGGAAATTTTGATATTTTAAGGATAAAAATGACAAAAAACAAATACCTTATGCAAATATATGTATGTTTCCAAATCAGTTTCTTTGAATGAAAAACTTCTGAAACTTTAACAGAAACTGCAGGTTTGAATCTGGTGGATTTTTGGTTAAAACATGTTTGATTTTCATTTAGTGGGAAGAAAATCCAGTATTTTTACACAAATAAGAGTAAAAATACTTCATAGTATAATTACTCAAGTACAAGGTAAAAGTAAAGTGTAGTAAAAATACTCCTAAAAGTAGATTAATAAATAAATGTAATTAGTTACTACACAGCTCTGGCTGTGTAACAAAAATATACTGGATTACATAGAAAACAACCTTTTTCCTTCCTGCCAGAATATAAACATATATTGTAACTTTGGAAACTTCCAGATAATTATGTTCTGGCTCATTTTTATTTTAAGGCCACAATTTAAACACACTTCCTCTTTGTGTAAATTAATGCAATGCCAGAAAGTCATTGCGCAATAACAATTTAAATTTCAAAGTTATTACAAAACATATGACATTACTAATCTGACAAAATCTACCTCTGTGAGAAACAGATGAATATTTAGATGACAGTTTTTGGACGAGTTGCTGTTGGTTTCCTCTGAACTGAGCAAAATGATAAACGTTTGTAACTCCAACGTTTCATCCTCATCCTCAGTGACTTTCCTCTGGTGGGACGAAGGTGAGAGGAAGAATCCAGAATGTGAAAATTGGGAAATGTGATGAGGAAAACGTTTTGTTCCTCCAATCCACACCTGCTTCTGCATATCATCTGAAGTCACCCATTTATTTTCCATTCCTGCTCTTTTGCATAGTTTCTACAAAGCAGGTTGAACTTACTAAAAAACTGGAGAGACTGATGCAATTTGGCATTATACAGATAAAAACTAATACAATAATATTTAAGCACAAACTGTTATGTTAAAGGTTTTATTTATGCGTCCTTCTGGAGTCCCAAGGGCCACATAAACGGCTACGGCGGGCCAGATTTGGCCCCCAGGCCATGAGTTTGACACATGTTGTAAATAAAATTCCCTTTTCTGAATGTATGTGAGGCATTAGAGAACCTGAAATGGATTTAATGTTCTTAGATGATGCAGATCTCTGTGGTTGTTTCACCTTTTCATGACCAGTCAGATCATTTTTATTACTTTCCTCCAGTTGGCCAAGAAGTTTCTTCCTTCAAAAACAGATAAATCCTTTTTTCTGTTTGCATTTTTAACCACAGTGAAGCTAAACGACAAACAATCAGACCCCTGTGTCGACTGACTGACAGGGAAACAAATCTGCACGGGGTTCCACCCACTTTGTTTTTGTCTTTGGAACAAATGACACGACACTCTTTAATAAAGCTGATTAAATATATTCAATTTTATCAACATACTGCGCCTTGCTAACAGAAAGAGAACGCATTTGATCCGTTCCTCAGACTCGAACATTTTATAAATCAACAGTTTCCTTCATTCCTTAGATAAACTGCAACATTTTGCAGTTTATCTAAGGAATAAAGCCTGAACTTCACAGACGATCATAAATCATTCGACTAAACGCACCATGCTATCCAGCTCTTCTATCCACGCTCTAACTGAATTGTTACGTCTCCTGCTGCTCATACACAAAAATCAGCTCATCCAGCTACTTTTATAGATTGGACACAGAGAGCCTGGCTTGATGTTTCCCAGCAGTGCATGCTGGGAAAACTGCATCTCCACTAAAGCAACACGTTTATTTCTCCGTCTTCTAGAGGAAAGTGGGGGAATGGAGTTATAAAGGTATCTGAATAATCCTGCAGACTCTGAAGGGCCAGAAATACATATTTAAACTGAGATTATGTTTTGCAAATATTGTGCTTCATTACTTTTCCAAACCAAAATCAATGTCTATCAGGCGAGGTGTTTTAATTTATTGCATAACCAATAAGTAACATTTTTCATTTTAGGGACAGGATTTTTTTTTATCCGATAAAACTAAAATTGTCATGTTTGGTGTTTAATCTTTATAGTTTCACAATAATGTGTGTCAATTCTTTCATTATTGAATCAGGTAAAGTTTTACAAAAAGCTTCTAAAGTTTTAAGTTAATCACCATAAATTTGGTTTATCATATTTAACCTCTTACATGAAGAAATTTGTGATTTTCTGGAGATAAATTAGAAATATAACTGGTCAAAGTGAGTGGATTAAGGAGGAATGACAAGAATTGGAAAAAACAAATGAGAGCAGAAACTTCTTTTAGAAAATGTTTAGATTTGAGCTTCAATCAGCAGATTGTGAAATAAAAGTCGCTTATTGCTTAGTTGCATCACGATTTCTGCTTATTTCTAATTGTAATCTATGTCACTTAGACACTTTTCACCATTCTGAATTAGTCATTAAACAACTTCTTATCATTTCATATTCATATTTAATGGAGCTACATTACTGAGGAGGGAAGAAGATGCAGAAGTTTGGACTAAATGGAGACATGATTCGCTTTCTGTGCATCATGAAATGCATTTATGCTGCTGAGGCTGAGAAAAGCTTTATTATCTTTTATAATGACTTAAATTAATTCAATGCAAGTCAAACTGGAAGCATTGATGTGTGTTTATTTAATCATCCAACTACAGCTTAGATTTATGTTTATGATGAGGTAAAAATGTGAAATGTGTTGAGTGAACATGCAGGTCACATGTAAGAGTTTTATTAATAATGAGCAGCGCCTCCTTTTCTTTGGCTATAAATCAGATAAAATCCGATGACATTACCTCTACATCGACTTTTACAACCAGGCTAAAGCCCAATCCAGACAGTAAAAACGCACAAGCTGAGTGGACGACGCCAGCGAAGAAACGTTACGGCTTTAAGAACACCAAGCACCATTACAAGGTTTATGGCCCCTCCAGTATAAGAAGCAAGGTTACAGCCGTTAATTCAAAGATCACATAAACACAATGAAGAGGCTTCCAGCACAACGCATCAGCTCCGACTAACAGACTCCACCTGGTCGCTGCCTGGCTGCGATTAGCAAACACTGCTGGGGCCTTCCAATGAGACGAGCTGCTGGCAGGGCCGGATCAAGACAAACCAAGGAGGGAGAGGCACCAAAATCAGCTTTCATGGTTTTTTATTATTATTATTGAAGGTGGCTAAATGTGGCAACGTTTTTAAATAAATCCTGTTCTTATTACTGACAATAAATTTGTTCAATCGAGACAAAGAGAAGTTGAAAACTATGAATTTAATTTAGTGCAGAAGAATCACCATTTAAGTTTTGATTTTATTACGAATGAAAACCCTTTTCTATAATAATAATAATAATAAAATATTGGATGAACTGATTGATTTTATTATTTTGAAAAGGTCTGGATAATATAAAGCAGAGCAAAGTTAAATGTACATGTGTGTTAAACATTTTTTACTGCAGTGTCACACACACACACACACACACACACACACCCGCACGCACACACACACCCACACACATACATACTCTGGCATTTCAATTAAATTTTAATTTTGGGTTGTTTTCTCCCCTTGAAGAAATTAATGACCCATGAGTATTAAATCAGCAGCTTGGCACTCACGTTACATTTAACACATTTTTATACCAAAGATTTTTATATTAGGCAAATTTGTAGGACCATTACTGAACAAACAGACTCATTTGTAAAACTGCTGTTTCGCACAGCATCGGTTTTAATTTCTTGGTTATTTATAGCTGAAGAGAGGAAAGAAAGGATGTGGCTGAATCTGCAGTCCTAAAATAAAAAGCAGTAAATAAAACACATAAAGAGCAAAAATAGTGACAGTGGCTGGAATACAAACACCCAAAAGACAAAGACTCGCTGGTTGAACCAGGGCTAGCTGCTGCAAACATGGAGAATATGCATGAAGAGAAGCCCCTTTAAAAATCAAAATGTGCGTCATATGATGAGTTCAAAGTGACATCACAAAAGGTTCCCACAGCAACAACTTCAATGAGGAATAAAGACGGCGCGTCCCCACGAATCCCTCTGCAGGAATTAAACAGAAAAATTATTAAACTAGTTTTAATAAGTTTTAATAAATACAGATTTATTTCCATGAATTATGATTTTTTTGGTTCCTATTATAAGTTTTATTCCAAATCATGTTGTGATGTACATCGTAACCGCCACCCATCACAACAGATATAAATTTTACGCCACATGTCACCTTCCTACTGTAGGCTGAACCGAGGAATATCTGAGGACAGATTCTTAAAAAGTTTCATGAAGTGATGATGAGAGTGACTCTTCTGATACCGCTCCAAAAGATGACTTCTACAAACGAACGTCTAAACCTGAAAGGTCTTCCTCTTCTTACAATATAAAAGCTAATTTATGACATGAGAAATGAATTCATAAACTCCTGGCCTGTCTGCAGTGCTCAAAGCCCCGCAGCCTGCAGTCTGCAGTCCGGTGGGTCGGACGGAGCCAGATGTTACACAGCGTGAGCAGAAGTTTGCACAGGTGTGACAAAGAGACAAAGATCACAAACACACATCAACGCCCTGAATTACAGGAAGGAAAGGAAGTTTTCCTGCAGGAGGAGTGAAAAAGAAACGTGAAGAAATATCTGGTTTATTTATTCCACTTTATTTTAAAATGCTTTTCAGTCTGTCTGTGCTTTGACTGTCAGTTTGTTGTCGACGTCATAGAAGGCAACAAAACCGCAGCAGCCAGTCGCTGGCGATCATCACCAGATCAGAAGTCACTGGTATGTGACGCCGCGTTAAGTTAGACGATCAGCTGCAGAAACGACGTTACATATGGAGGCTGATGCACTATTTTGTCACAGGATTGTGTTTACATGTTCAGGCTTCTGGTTTCTTACGTTTTATTAGTTTAATTGATATAATGTGTTAAAATGTGTTTATCAGGCCACAGGTTGTCTGCCTCAGAAGGTTACTGTTGCTTTTTTAAATCTATGCCACATTTCTTAAGGAAAAGACGTAACGATGCAGACTTGTTGCCATAGCAACTGACGACAACACCACTACAGGATTCAACACCAAAAAACACTCAAACATTTCCCTCTCAAAGAGCAGAACATTCAGTCTGTTACAGTTTTATGTTTTCAGGCTCAATGTTTGTTTTGTGATTATTAACAAGTGATCGCTGTGATATATTAAGCTAAGCTAACACAGCGGTGGTAGGTTAGCTAAGCTAACACAGCGGTGGTAGGTTAGCTAATTTAAACACCTGCTCTACTGATGATCTGTCAGAGTTGGTGTTTAGGTCGCCTTTTTTTAAATAAAAAGTTTTAACTCAACCAAAACGCCCAATCCCGCAGCACATCTACATGCTAAGGTTGTCATAGTCAAGCTAGCATAACTGACCTACTTCCCTCTCCTTTGCTGCTTTTTTCTAAAAACTTTTTCCTGACCATGTTCTGTAGCTGTGGTTATGTAGCCAAACACTGCATGCGTTTTACTTTTACACAACAGGTATACATTTACGATTGTGCATGTCATATTGAGAGCTCAACAATTAAAACCAGTGCTAGTTATCATTAGCAAACAGCTTTTTGCCCTCCAGCAGGAAGCTGGGGTCGGATGATGTGCGTGTGAGGTCACGCTGCAACAAATCCATATATTATTTATTTATTTTGCTTTAATAAATTGGATTGTTTATTTTAATTTTGTTTTCTTGTTTATTCGAGATGACCCCTTCCAAAGAAAAAAACAATCCTCTCTATATTTCCCTTTTTGCCCCAGTTAACTTGGACATCTGCTTTCTCTGGCAAACACAAAACAACCTGCAGTGGTGCACGAAAAGCAAAAGGCCATATAACTGTTTTGTTGTAATGATCCCAGTCTTTCAGAGACCAGACTGAATACTTATGTGGCAGGTATCTGCGCTGCAGGTCTAACAATGGGCCGCTGTGACATCTGCACACCAAACAGTCTGGACAGTTATACAACTCCACCACCCGGCGTCATGAAAACCCACCAGGCGGCCGCCATAAAATCCTGTCAACTGCTTGTAATGCTTCCAAATGCATTGTCTGCGCAGTGACCTTCACCAACTGCAATCATTTATGTCCTTCATTGCAGCTCCTGAAGGTGGCAGCGCCTTGCAAATCACAGTGCTGCCACCATCACTGCTCTGCCTGGCTGTCAAATAATATTTAAAGGAATCCCCTATTAGCTGCATTCCTCTGAATGTTAAATGCAAAGGAAATTCAGAAATAAATAAAATTAAAAAATGTTGTTTGTGTAAGTAGAAGCTCATAATTATGTCAAAAATGTTCACCCATGTTTGCAATGTTTCACCCATAAGGTCAAAATTTTTTCACCTGCGTCGCATTTGGAGTAAATTTAGACACTGCACTGCAAAAACACAAAATCTTACCAAATAATTTTGGTCTACTTTATAATGCAAATATCTCAGTTCACTTGAAATAACACAAAACTAACTTCAAAAATTTTTCAGTGAGATATAAACTTTTGTTTTAAGTCAATAATTCATTCATTTTGATGACAAAGTTTTATTTCCATTGGCAGATTATATTATCTACAACATGGGAAAAATATGTTGTTATAAGTGAAATAATTTGACAATGGAAATAGTATTTGCTACATTGGCAGAGTTTTACCAAAATCTTAGTAAGATTTTGTATTTTTCAGTGTAAGAGGAGTTGGTTGCAATTTAAAACAAAAGAAAAGGAAAAAGAAAAGCGCGGCGGTGACACGGACTAAAACCAACATGGCCATGTAACAGAAGCTTATTTAAATTTATAAAACCCAAACACAGTATTATTACTGTATTGTTTTTGTACCTAAAATAAAGAGTCTATTGTTTCTACTAATTGTGGATCCTTTTAAAGCATAAGTTTGTTTCATGCTCATGCAGAACCTTGTCCAAGTATTCACCGATCTACTGGACTTCCTTCATGTTGGGAGACTGATGATCGGCCGATATTTACAGGTGGAGCCGATCTTTTCTACCTCAGCAGGTAGAAAACACACAAAGACGCAATGTTCTGACCGTTCAAGTCCAAAATGACGGATCCATTTTATACTGTAAGCCCACAGGCAGAGAAGTGTACTGCATGATATCAGCACGATTAAATGATTAACTATTAAACACATATGTGTTTAAGTGTGTGTTTTATTTTATTATGCTTACTGTTGTTTTGGAAAAGCTTGTTGAATGTTTGCTCCAAATCCTGATCAGGTCCTGCCGACTCCACTTTGGGCCGTGTTGTGCTGTCAGATAAGAGCAACAGGCAGAACGGGACAGAGATGAGCCGAGAGAGGAAATGAAAATGTAAATTAGAAGAAAATAACCAATAAAAGAAGGATTACATCTGTAAACTAATTATTCAGATCTGAACACATGAACACACAGATGATTATGAAGATAGAAAGATACTGTGGCAAAACGTTTGAGTTCATTTGTGTACATAAAACAGAAAAAATTCAATTATGAAATTATATATATATATATATACATATATATATATATATATATATATATAGTAACTTTTCAGTAAGATATATGAGCTTCTTTTAAGTAAATAATTTCTTAATATTGATTACAAATTTCTAGTTCAATTGACAGATTATTTCACTTACATATGGAACATCAAGACATTTTTACCGTATTATAAGTGAAATAATCTGCCAAGTGAACTAGAATTGTGATGTTTAAATCACACTTGATAATTTTGCTGTGCTTTTAATTTGCCAATTGTGTTTTTCCACAACAGGAAAAAAAACATATTGAAATGTTTAATAAATCTATAAAATTCCCCCGGATGCCGTGGAAAACACACAAAGTGTTCATGTAAGAAGACGTTAGTTGGGTTTGTGGAAATGTTGTGATGACTGGTGAAAACTGCAAGAGTGAGTTTGTCTTAATAGGATCAATTAATCACATGATAAACTAAAACAAATACAATAATTTCCATTTGCATGTTTTATCATTTTTCTCTTTTCTCTCCAAAAACTAGATGACAAACATCTTCACTCTGGTGTTTTGGTCTTTGTTTACAGAGAATTCATTTTATTTGTTGTTTCTGTTGTTTTCTTTATTTTTATTTGTTATATTTAAAATGTCTTCCAGTTCCAGAGTAAAATGTTAATTAGAATTTAAAGTTTATTGATCTGTGAGAATGTGTTCTTGCATTATTATACTGATTTATTACTTAAAAATTGTCTCAAAGCAACAATTTTATCGTTTATCGCAAGAACTTCTGGGACGACTTATTGTCCAGCAGTGTGTCGTCATGACAGGCTGAACAGAGGTGACCCCCGACCCTGCAGCGACTCTCCGCTCTCTCAGACATCAACGCACTGCTTTCTGTTCTGCATCACGTTCTCCTCGTAATGGGAAGGACCAATTTGTCTGTTTATTTGCTCCCTTTTTCCTCCACACTCTTCATTATCGCAGCTTTTTACTCGAGTGGCTGTGCAGACAGCGGACTGGGCTCCGCAGCCAAACCTCACAGGCCCAATCTCCCCTGCATGATTGAAGAGGACAAGCTTTATCTCGTCCCAATCAATATCATATACCTGTCGGTGCTAAGCGAAAGCCTTTCTCTCCATGTAGATGGTTGTCAGATTAAATGAGCTCCAGGGTTTATTGATTGGGAGATAGCGGAGGTGTAGATTAAGGGACTGGTTGATTCTGATTCATCAGGATGATCTTGGAGGTTTGATGACTTTCATTAAAATAACAGAAAAGATTCCTAATCAACAGATTGTTTTCTGTCTGATGGGAACAGCAAACCGAAAACAAACAGCAGGAGTTTCAGTTCAACATAAACTACAGCCAAAAGTTTAAAATGGTGGCGCTTTGAAGTGTGGATCAGGACTAGATCAATTAAATACTCTGAGTTACTAATTTCTAACGAGTCTGAACTTATTGCCATAAAAAAAGTGACTGCATAACTCTGAGCCGGAACCGCAAAGCCTTCTGGGAGATGTAGGCAGCAGAAAGGCTTTGGCTCAACTAACTCACTCGCTTATATAATGTTAATGCCGGGAGGAAAATCTACCGAGGTAGCATTGATAGTCAGAACACCGGCCTTACTCGTATATAAAAGAGAAGCTACTGCGCATGCTCAGGGCGGAAATACGTCACCAAATTCCTTCGATGAACGAAACAACTTTAATCATCATTAATTATAAAATACTTAACTTGCATAACTAAAAATATACATATATTTCTAAATGTTTCTATTTTATTATTACATTTATATTATTTATTTTTCTCAATATCTTACTTGAGGTAATGCAGTGGGAGGTGGGGCGACGCCCTTGCGCCCTCTACTGGCCAGCCGTCATTGGTCTCACTACTTACATAATGTTTCCATAGCAACCATTACACCGTGCATTACAGTTGCATTACAGATGCTCTGTTCTGCAGTTCTTTGTTAGTTTGAGATTTTGCATACATATCTGATTAACATATTTAATAAATCATAGTTTTGAAGAGGTTATGGGGGTCAGATTAATCGAAGTTTTATTTTTTTGACTAAACTGAATTTGAGCAATTTAAAATTCTTCATCAAAAATATTTCAGTGGAAAATGAACTGCTCCGAGGTTTATACATTCTCACCCTTTTCTTTTTGCTGGGAAGTTTTCATGTTCTATTTGTGCTCAGATATAACTCAGAACAAAAAGTATTTTAATTGGGCTGCTTCTCCACGAAGACAGAAACTGAAACATTTCAAGGTTTGCTAAAAATACACTGCATATTTAAGTACGAGGCTCGTTAAGGCAAGAAGATTTGTGATTGAAATTAGTGTCGCTGCTGCAGATAATTTCACATGACATGATAAAAAAGAATGTGCATAATTACTGTTTTTAATTTACTGTGTGAAAAACATGACAAAGAAATGAGTATAAATACGGCTTAGTTCAGATTTCTGCTGCTGGAATCCATTCCTGAATTATTGCAGTGTAATGTGACAGACGGTATCTTTTGGATATTCAAACTACCCACTAATGTTCTTTCCACTACAGATATTGAAGACCATTAACTGCCTGTCATAAAACTACGACTTCAGAGCTGCAGATTGTATTTTTATCTCTGTTCTAGAGGGGAAACCAATAACTTCCTTCTTCTGCTTTATTATTATTTGCTGCAGGTCAATTTTGCTCTAAATCAAAACTGTGAATTTATGTTGATGCGAGCTAATAGTAAGACATTTATATGAGTGCTAAAGTTTTAAACCTCTTCAGGTACGAGCAACAAATCTTGTTATTATTTAGTACCCATTTAAAAGGTGAATCTGATTGATTTTTTGTCCTTTGCATCGCACCCGGAGCATTGAAGCAATGACCCAGAATCTGGCTCTTTCTGAACATCATTTTAGTGTCTCATAAAGCTCCGGCCCCAGGGCCTGATTCCCCGAGTTGCATCTATCCTCCATTTCCACACTGGAAGACCAGCACTGTTTACAAAAAACAAAGAAACTGGGAAAAAAGAAGACATCAGAGTGCCACAGAGCTGGCCGAAGGAGTCCGACTGACAACACAACAGGAATGATTCGTTGAATAAAATAAACGGAATCAAAGAGGGGAAACTGAAAACATTTGAAGGTTAATGGCGAGCTTTGGGGGTAAATGAGTGCACATTGTGAGGCAACTACCTGAAAACAAGAAGTATTTGGGGAAAACAGAGGGAGAAACAAAGGAAGTCATTCAATGAACTATTAATGAGAAGCCATTTTGTCTGATGGAGGGTGGAGACAGCAGATAAAGGTCAGTGATTTTCCAGGTGGTGGCGGTCTGCTTTAGAAACACGCATGAACACTGATGGGCGATGTAAGAGAGGCAACATTAGACAGTCAGAGGGCACATCCACGATGTTTTTACTGCAAGGAGACGGGAGGCGTCATGGAGGAAGGTGAAGCATCTGGTGCATTGGTCAATGCAGCAGCAGACAGCTGGACTCATCGGCTTTGGCTTTGCTTTTTAGTGCAGAGATTTCCAGAAGCAGAGAAATAGATTCTTACAAATGAAGTCACAGAAAGGAAAATGAAAAAACACAGACTCAGATACTGTACGCTGGCTCCTTTATGGTTAATAGTTAAGACATCACATGCTTGAAATACAGCTCGCTAACAACGATTAGCATTGGTGTTAGCTGTCAAGATGTCAACATAACGCAGTAAATCTTAAATATATGTGTGATACGTATAAAAGAAAAAGGAACGCAGTGTGTTGCTATTAATTGTCAACACTACAACTAGAAAACAAGATTAGAAAAAGTTTTAACTAAAAAATAGCAACAGAGAATGAGGTAGATCAGTTATGCTAGCTTGACTATGATAATTTTAACATATAGATGTTCTGCAGAATTCTGTGTTTCAGTTCATTTAAGAAATAAGGCACCAACTCTCTGACAGATTAACAGTAGAGCTAATCCAGGATATAAAATGATCAAGGTGAGCCAAGCATTGGGAAAACAAGTTAAAGCATCTAACTTTCTATAAAGTTACATTTTTAGAACTTTGAGTAAACCTATCCTTCAACTTTTCCTGATTACAACAATGATCTTGTGTTTTTCAAGTAAACACCTTCAGAATAAGCACAGAAATATCTTTCAGTTTCAATGCTCTTTTCTTGTCGTCATTTTCCCAGGTGTTAGCAACCTTCTCCATGAACAGCCATCCGCACTGCTAGTCATTCACTGTGTGGTCTGCAATGTATATCATTAAGCTAGTACACAATTTCTGCTAATTTTAGCATCTCATTTCATCTGAGTGCAAAATTATTTAGAGTAATGACTCCGGTTTGTGACCGTCGGAGTCACAAACCGGAGTCAGTGTTGCTAGGATACCGGCAGTCAGCATGCATCGTTTACTCTGGCATGAGACCAATTTCAGCTGCACACTCCGATGAAAGGTATTTATTTTGCTTTTCTGTCAACAGTCAAGTTAAGCATTATTCAATATTTAATCATGGTACATTCAGCTTTTATTAGGAACATGTAACCAGAAAGATAAAGCTCGGGAACAGATCGGTCCTCCGGTCAGACAGTAGCTCACAGGTAATTGGCTGTAAAGAGGCTTAAAGATAACGAAGTCGATGCTTTGGTGTTTACAAACCCTGATCACAATCATTTCAGGTGGATCTTACAAGGAAAGCAGCCTGAAAACTGGATCTTCAGACAGTTTATTTAAAGACAATTATCCTTAATAATAGTCTGTACAAAATACAAACTGTTCTTTGCAACTTCTGGAGTTTAAAAAATGAATCCAAAACAAGAAAAGTTTGGTCTGATATAACTTCAGATGGTGAGACAAAAATGTCTTTTATTCTGTGTATGTAAACTTCTGATTTCTGTAACGACAACAAAAAAACAGCTAAGATCTGAGTTATTGGTTCTTTTTCCTTACTTTTTAAAAAATCTCCAGAGAACTTGAAGTACCTGTCCGGGTTGATAGACTGGAAACATATCAAAGCTTTCATAAAAAAGACTAAAATCAATATGGATGTTGACAGGTGACCAAATAAAGGCCAGATATAATAGGATTTATGCTTTTCTTCTCAGTCCCTGTCACCACTAAAGCAGGCCTGGATCAATGTTAACACACTTACACATCCTGAACAAACCTGGATGTTTCTGCTTGTACCAAAGCACAAACATGTCTGATTTATCTGCCTGCTTGGTTGTTATAAACACTAAATACATTAACTCTCACAAACATGGAAAGATTATAACAATAATAAACAGATTGTAACTTGGGGTTAAGTGCCTTGCTCAAGGAAATGTGACAGAAGGAAGCTGGAATTGAACCTTCAACTCATCAACACATTTGCATCAATCACTGCAAAAATACAAAACCTTACCAAGTATTTCTGACCCAGTCTTTAGGACAAATATATTTGAGATAAGAAAACTCCTGGTGTGTCAGCTTATTTCCATGGATCTCAGCGAGAAGGTCAGCGGAGGGTTGAAAGGATTATAATCCATTGGATTATAATCCATTACCTGGCCCTGTTTTTATTGATGGAAACAGAACAGAGAAAAGAGCCCAAAGACGACAGGGATTCCTTGTTGGCTGAGATTGAAATGAGCGGCGGTACAATGCGGCACGTCCTCCTGAAAAATTAACCAACGCCACTGTCTGGTTGGCGGGGGCAGGTAAAGGACTCGCTCTGAATGGGAGATCCTGTTTTCAGCCCAGGAGAGAAAGGAAGCTATTAAGAGCATATTATCTCCAACAATGGATCCACCCAGGGCAATGTGTGATACATGGGGAGGAGCGCACCGACATCCAGCCGCCATCTATCCGGGTGAAATGTAAAGGAACCACATTGCTATTCTCCTCTCCCAGTCGTCTCATATTCAATAAGAACACTTCTGGCGAATGAGATGTGAAATTGCCTGCTATCCACATACGGCCCCTTGGTAAAAGGCAGTTTCAGATTTCTCTGAATTGTATTATTCCACCATTCATTTTTAGTCCAGAAGTTAATGACCATAATGAATGCAGAGCTGGCCAGGCGGCGGCCATGACTGCAGAGGGGCTTAATAGGCCTGCAGGGAGGAGCAGGTGAGTAATCCAGAACGAGCCATGTGAGAGAAACGCATTGTTTGATCATCTGAGACATTTTTACAGATTGACAGGAGAGAGGAAAGACAAGGCCAAAAGTTCTGCACAAAAACATTTCTTTTGTTTGTTCACTGCAAAAACAAAATCTTACCAAGTATTTTCGGTCCAGTTTGTAGTGCAAATATGTAGGATAAAAGAAAAAATACAAGTAACTTTTCAATAATTCCTCATTATCAATGAAAATGTTCTGGTTCCATTGGCAGATTATTTCACTTATGACATGACATTTTCCCCAAATTACAAGTGAAATAATCTAACAGTGGAACTAGAACGGGGTTGCTAGGTAACGGGCGGGGCGTGACCGGGGTTGCTAGGTAACGGTTCTCTGTGAAATATTCTGCCAGTGGAACTAGAACATTTTCATCAATAATAAGGAATTGTTGACTTAAAACAAGCTCATATAACTTACTAACATGTTACTTGTAAGTTATTTATTTATCTTGTTTTAAGTGTACTAAGATATTTACATGGTAAGATTTTGTGTTTTTGCAGTATTTGTTTTTATTAATTGGTAACATAATTCTTGGCGAGGAGCAATAGTTTAGGCACACTTCAAATTATTTGGTCTAGAAAACCCTTCAAGGTTATTTAATTGGAGTTTGACTAAATAAATCAAGATAAATGTTGGATTAGTCACATTATTTCTTAATGTTTTCTTTAATAAACAGAAAAATTTGCACAATTACATATCTACTCTACTTGAAACAGTACAATTACATCACATATATTTGAAATAAAGAATATTTTGTGAGCTTACCTCCATCTAAAACCTTTAGAGATTCAGTTGAATCAGTCAGATGAGTTTCTGTGGCTTTGCCATTGAAATAATGACATTTTACTAAAACTCCTCTTCTATAGTCTTTTTATTACCAACCTTTTAATTCATCTTAGTCTCAGAGCATCACTGTCTCTGGGATTTCAGACTTTTCTCTGAAACCAGAATCAATTAGGAAATATTGCCCCTGTGAGAATATTTGTGTAAAAATGAAAATCCAGAAAATCCAGAAACACGGAGAGAACAAAGGCAGCAGAGACACAAACTGTTACAGAAAGAAAACACAAGATGGAAGACGGGTTCTTTAAGAACCAATTAATTAAATGTTTGTAGTTTATGATTAATATGGAGGCAGACAGAACATTTTAATTTGAATAAACAAGACAACACAGAAGGAGAGGATGAAAGAAAAAATAAGATTTTCTTTGCTGAGATGAAAACTGGTAACATTGCAACTCAAACGACTATCATGTCCTTACTGACTCAATCAGCCATGATTCTCAGTGGATCAGGAGTGTCCCATTCAAAACTGCGGAAAAATATGTTTCGTTATTAATTCATGGTTTATTGGACATCAATATCAATATCAATTGATAATACGTCTGGAAAAAGTTTCAGTAATTTCACTGAAGTCTGGTCCAGAACCACACAGCATTCTGGGACATGTAGGCAGAGGAAAGACTTTAGCCGCAAGTTAATCCGCCGTCAGGTTCTGATCCTCTGATTCCTCCTCTCTGCTACGACCCGATCAGGCGTCCTCTCTGGTTCTGTTCAAGATGGCCGCCTGGAGCCTGACGCTTCATTTCTGCAGGAGGAGGAAGAATTTATCAGTCAGCGCGAACAAACCACTTACTCTGGTATTCCTCACAGCTCTGCTGATTGATTTGCCTCAGGCCCGCTCTGGTTGGCAGATTCTTAAACTGCATTGATTAGGATAAAAAAAATCAATTTTTATGCATTGCAGGAGTTGATTCAGGTGCATCATCCAAAAGCAACAGAGGGAGACCTCCATCTGCTCCTCTCTGCTGAGGCTTTCAATCACTGTTTACTTAAGTTTTGAAGAACATTTAAAACCGTTTTTTGCATCTGGCATCTAGAAATAAAGATTAAATCTCAGTTTTTTGCTTTTTCTCAGTATATTTATTATTCCACGACCTCCAATAAGGCCCGGCTCTGAAACCGGTTTGAAATGCTGGACATGTTTTTCATATGAAATTAGTTTTCCAGACTTTTCTCCCCAACATTCTCAGACTTTTACTGTAATTTTAAAAAATAAGTACCCAAGATTTAATGGAAGAATATTCTGCAGTACTAGAAATAATGATCAAAATTTATTTACAAGTATTTTTGTAACTGCAGAATTATCATAGAGCCAAAAACATACATGCTGCTGTCTAAAAACATTCCTATTTATAATAAGCCACTCATTTAATTTAGTGATTTATATCACTAAGCTGCACACAGACAATCTATGTAATCATGTTTCCAAATCTACTGACATTTATTGTTGCTCTCATAGAAAAAAGAGGAGAAAATAGTAAAACATTAAATTTGAGTTAAATTTACCATAACAATAAATCCAACTTTCTCTGTATTTCTTTTAAATAATAATAAATGTCCAACCCTAAAAACACAAATCACAAATATGAAATAAATCTTTTAACTTTGTTTGCTCAGACAAAATTCATCAGGTCAAATATTTTGAATTTATACCATTTTTGTTTACATTTTTTAACTAATAGAAAGTAGCAGAAAAGAAACGAGAAACCAACTTGGTCTCAGAGTTTGTCTGTGTTTCCTCAGTCTGACCTGACGCCCCGCTCGTCTTCACCTCGTCAGCTCCGCTCTTCATCATCTCTTCTTCCTCTCCACCCAGTTGATCTTCTAAAGAAACTCAACGACAAACCCAACAAACACTTTCAGGGGTTTTATTCAGAGTTGTGTCCATTTTCCAGAAAATGTTTGCTTCTGGTTTATATCCTGTTATTAGCAGGGCCGGCCCAAAGCATATGCGAGTTAATCGGCTGTGTAGAGGCCCCTCCCCACTAGAGGGCCCCTAAGAGCACCAAGCTAGCATTTATATTTAAAATAACATTGACTAAGCCAAACTAAATGCTCCTACATGGAAAAACAGTGAACATATTGTTTTTATCGACAGAGGAGAGGAACCATGAAGACAACAAAATGTCCCGGAAATGAACATTTCTTTAATGTGAAAAAGTTTTTTGTTTGTTATTTTAGAAATTTGCGACATTATTTTTAACGAGGAGCAGTAGTTTGGGTACAAACCAAATATTATGGTCATTTAATTTTATTGGAGTCAAACTTTTATGCATCAATGCTGAAGCCAATTCTGGATCTAAATAAATCAATAAAAAACTTTAAATTAATACTGCAGTCACTTTATTTCTTGTATTTTCTTCTCCAATCATCAAGGTCCAAATATTTTAAGTTAAAATGAAAAGCGGTAAGAACACAGACAGAAAGACAGCAGATAAACCGACGAATCAGAGACATTTGGACACATTCAGCGTTAAAAAGCAGGAAATGACAAGGAGAGAATTAAGAAGGAAAAGCTATAAATAAACTAAAAAAGCAAAAACAGAAAAAAGAAAGAGAAATCCTCTGTAAGAATGAGAGGGAAAGCAAGATACTGGGGTCACCAGTCCTCCCAGTTTGAGAGCCCCATTAGCAGAGATTTCTGCCCGTTCCCATTAGCGTCTCGGCTGGAGGCGTCCGCCTGACGCCCGACCCGCCGTGGGCAGATGCTCTTTTCCTCCTCGTCTCACATCGCAATCCACACAGAGCTTTTTAAAAACACTCACCTGTCTGATGTTTCATTAGATCTGCTTCAGGTTTGTGTGGAAATATGAGGCAGGTCCAGTTTGACAGGAAGGATTTAATCCTTATGCTCACAAGGAAAGATTATGATGCAGATTTTCGTCCTGATCATCAGGATGACTCACAGAGAACCAAACATATTTATACTCAAGGAAATGTGAAAAAATATTTGGTAAAAAGTTGACCCAACTGATCAAATGACCAATCATTTAATATCTAAAAATTACATCATCAGAATATAACATTTAGTGGAAATGTTGTTATTTTAAGGACAAAATGACAATAATTCATATGAGCAACAAAAAACTTATAAAAAAATCAGGCCAAAGAAAATGTTTCCAGATCAGAAACAGAAGCTGCAGGTGAGTCTGAGTCTGGTTAATTTTTTATTAAAATGTTTGTTTTTCATTCAGTGGGTGGAAAATTCAGAAACTTTTACTCAAGTAAGAGCAGAAATACTTCACAATAAAATCGACACTTGTTCTAAAATATTGATTTTAAATCATAAAGCTGTGGAATTTTATGAACAATTTGCACATCACAGCTGGAGCTGGTAACGAGTCACATTTACTCAGTAACATTTTCTGCACTAACTTGTTTGACAAAAAAGGAATATTTTAGTTTTACTTTCTCCTGAGTCATTTTATTATAAAGTATTTCTGCTCTTTACTTGAGTTAAATTTCTGGATTTTCTTCCCACTGAATGGAAATGAAACATTTTTAACCAGAAACCAGAAACAAACTTAAACCTGCAGCTTCTGTTAAAGTTTAACAAGTTTTTATTGAATTAAACTGATTTATAAACATTTTCTTGTTTCTCATATGAATTATTGTCATTTTGCTTCTTAAAATACCAAAATCTTTATCTTTTGTTCCATCTGTAATTTTTAAACATTAAATAGTACATTTTTGCTGGAGTAATTTCTGGACAGCTATATTTTACTTTTCCTAGAGCAGAATCATGGTGAAGTATTGTGACTCTTACTTTAATATAGTTTTTTGTTTCTCTGGCAAACAAAAACCCGAGCTGCTGTGCTGTTTTATTTCATTTTACTTTTGAGTTGTTGCCTCATGAATGATTTGTGTGTTTTCAATAATTAAAACGCCGTCAGAGATCTGATGAGGCGCTCGCCTGGTGGTGGTTCGGTTTCCAGCAGACCTCACAGATACCCGTGTGTGTGTGACTCCAGTAAACGCACTAATGTTTCCCCGTAGTATGGAGGAAGCATGATGAAATCCCAGCTGTTAGCAGAACGTGATGAAAGTGGGCATAGCCGGGTGTTTGTGTGCGCATAAATTAACGACTCCAGGGTGCAGATTATAGCTGAAGGAAAAGGATCGTATCTTTCCGCTAAACGTGATTAAAGAAGTTCTTTGCATGTGATTAACATCAGGATGTGTGAATTTGCATAAAGTTCATTATAACCATGCTAAATTTCAACTGTTTTATATGAAATTGTGTAATTGGTTTACATCAGATCTGGAGGTTAAATACGACTAATGAAGAAAACCAGGAGCTGCAGTTACATTTGAGAGCTTTTTACATTTGCCAACTTTGATCTTTCTCTACAATCTGGAGGTTTTTGTGTTATTAGAGCCAGACGATGAGCAGCGAGAGCTTTAGAAGAGGTTCAAATGTCACCGCAAAGACAAGGGAGGGAGAGGAGGACGAAGATGAAAGGAACCTGCAAACAAAAAGAGAAAAATGAAAGTCAGACAGAGAGAGGCTTTTTCGTTACCAAATGACAAACAGAGGAGAGAAACGGCACAAACTGAGACAGGAGAGAAAGTAGAGAGTCAGATTTCAGTGAGGCAACAGTTGGCAACAACCGCTGCGTCTCACTGAAAAACCATTTATTGAAACGTATTAAAACAGAACAACCATTTTAATAAACTACAAGAAAATAACTTCATTTTGTGCTTTTCATAATTCCAATAAAACACTGGATCTGGAAATGTCTTCACAATTATTATATCTTTCTGACAAACCCAAATTTAGCAGAGAAAATTAAACACCTGAGCTGTTCTATAAAAACTAAAAGTTTATGTTCAAACCTTTAACAAACACGTTGCCTGAAACAACATGTCTGAAAAACATGTCACCATGTAAGCATTTCATATCAGTTTATCGATAATGATTCTTTTTGTTGTTTTAAATATGAGACGGTTCCTGTTTTCTCTCCGCATTGTTTTTATTTCTCAGCAATTCAAAAACCTCAAACTGCTGCTGCGTCAGTTACCCAGCAGGTTGTTGCTAGGCAACCAAAGAACATGTTGCTAGGTAACCAAAAGAGGGGCAGAGTTTCCAAAAAGTTATACTCTAGTAACATAATCTCTACTGCAACATACTTTTACTCAAGTAAAAATAAAAAGTATCCGTCCAAGAAATTACATAGGCTGGAAAAATATTTGGTGAAAAATGTACTGAAGTAACTGATCAAATTATCAATCATTTCATATTTAAAAATTACATGATTGGACAGAAAAAAATATAAAGTTAAGTAGAAATGTTGGTATTTTAAGGACCAAAACGAGTCTAATTCATAAAAGTAACATAAAATAACAAATTTAGGCAAAATAAAGTTTTTGTCCAAATCAGTTTCTTTCCATAAAAAACTTCAGAAACTTTAACAGAAGCTGCAGGTTTGTGTCTGGTTAATTTTTTTTATTAAAACATGTTTTTCATTCAGTGGGAAGAAAATCTAGAAATTTTACTCAAGTAAGAGCAGAAATACTTTGTAATAATTTACACAAATAAAATACTCCTAGAGTACTGTAAAAAAAAAAAGTTACACATGCAAATATAATTCAGTAAATATAATTACTACCCAACATTAAGCAACAACAGGCATAACAAAAGCAACAAAAGGAAAAACATCAGAAGCACAGAAGCTCCTACTAGGAGACATTATTAGACTCACTTTATCAATAAATCTAAATCCAGGTCATTTCAGGAAATCCTGGGTCTGATCTGAACCCTGATGTTTCCTTGATCAATATTTCTCACACATATTTTCACCCCAGATAAAAAACAACCTTAGTGGAATATCTGAGAAAATACCTAATTACTCTTCCTCCTCAACCTTCACCTCCTCCTCCTCTTAAAAATAACTGTTGATTCATATCAACGTCTATATCACCTTCTGTCTCTGTCATGGAGACAGAAGGTGAAATCAGAATCATTTTAACACAAAACGCTTCGGAAGGATTTGTTTTATTTCAGCAGAAAGTATCCAAACACACAGGCAGAGCCGGCCCAAGGCAACTGCAACCCAAGGATTTTATCATGTAGCGAGAAAGTTTTAGACTTTGTTACAAATTTAAAAACCAAAAGTTTTTGTTTGCAGATGTGACATTGAAACATTTAAATGAATATCCTGCATTAATATCAGACTCTGCATTTCAAAATGCTAATTAGTCAGAGATCAGAGCGATCAGATACTTCGGCCTGATTTCCTTCATTTTGTCTGATGGGCCGTTTTATCCACCTTCAGAGACAGAGCTTTGACTGTTAGCTCCGCCCACCAGGTCATGTCTGAATGTTAACAATCACCAGACTGTTGCCAACTCAGCAACTTTCTTTCTATATTTTGCAACATTGCAGAGAAAATAAATCAGAATCTGCAGGTCAGAGAAAATAATCTCTGATGGGCCAGAAAACGGCTCTGCAGGTATAAACTCTCAAAGAAATTAATTTCCCGTAATACAGTGAGCCCTTTAACGGTCACTGTGCAGAAGGCCCTACTAATGCTTCTCAAAGATGTGTGGCTGTATAATTGTGTGTCTGTTTGAAGCCATTTTAATGTGGGAGTGAACTCATTATCTAAGAACACATCTGAAGAAAACATGTTTGTTTACAACTTATCTTTGGGAAATAATTAGATAAAAAAATAAAGAATAAGGAGTAAAAATGCTTAGAAGAAATGAAGAGTTAGCAGAAATGCTTGCTTGTTCTAGTCATTTTTTTATTGACTAAAAGTGAAGCAAAAATTATCCTGGAGCCAAAGATGCTGCGTCTGACAAGTGAATTTCATAATGCATCCCTACGATCCGGCTCACAGAGGCCACGTTCATGTGAATCGCTGGTTTCCCACGTTAGCTTGTGCCGCAGTGCAGCAGCTTAAATTGCTTTGAGAACAGAAGTGAAGCAGCAGGAAGACGTGACCGACAGGCAAAGAGGTTCTGCATCATTTCAACAGGTGTTTTCTCTGTTCAACGTGTCTCAGTTTCACACGCAGCATTCATCTTAATCACAGGACAGCAAAGCATAATTCCAATTTTTAGGTCAGGCAGATGGTTCCTTTGTTGGGGAGATTAATTATCATGCTGCGCAGCATTAATAAAGGCAAATATTTGAAGGGAAAATGTAATTTGCCCTGAGAGCAGGCCTGGTGTAAACGGGTGAACCGGGCCAGCGGAGGCTGACGGGCCGTGGCCGGATCATCATTTATTCTCTGGTTGGCCTGTTGAGCCTGGAGCTGGCAGAGCAGCGGACTGGGAGACTAATGGCCGTTCAGCCACCTGGCAGCAGCCGCATCGCAGCATCAGCCAGAAGCACAACGCACCTTCAGACTTTAAACTATAGGGAGGGACAATGTTGCCATAAATGCTCAACATTTTCTTCTGTTTTAGTTTGTCAAGTCATGGCAAACTCTCTATTATTGCTGTGAAGCATGAACCAAGTTGGAGACGTTTTAAAAACCTAAATGTTTCAATTCCCACATTTCAAAAGTCTCTAAAATCAGCAAACAATAAAGGCAGAGCATCCAATTATTACTCAAGTACGAGTCAAAAGTATTTGGTTAAAAGTCTGCAAATGTAATATTAAAAGTGTGACGGTGTGGCGATGTGGCCAGTAAATTGTTGTGCCTGACGGTGCCCCACACCGTCAGGCACCGTCAGGCATCGGTACATAACACAAGTGCATAAAGAAATGAACGTAATAAGTCTATAAATAACCTGGATGTATTTAGATAAACAGCACACACCTCTCCACAGGACAACATGGGCGCAAACATTTGAAAGACAAAACCACAGAAGAAGAAATAAGAAGGAGGGGCTTCTGCTCGTAAAGCAACACGGTTAAAACAATGACAGAGTTTTTTTTTGTATTGTAGGTAAGAACAACACAAATAACCAAGAAAAGACATTTTGTGTAATTATAACAAAAGAGAAAAACAACCAGGTTCCATAAATGTCACTTTGTAATAAATCACAGGACTTAAATCATGGTGTGTTTGTGACATTGAACAAGATGGAGAACAAACGAGCCTCTGATGCTGAGGATGCAGGACATGTATGTAAAATCCTCTGAATGGTTTCATTTGCTGCTCTTGAGCCCAGAGTGGTTCTGGATTCTTTCCCTCTCTCCGTTCAACTGACAGCTTCCTCTCATCCTCATTGATTAACTTGTCAGAGTGGCCAGCTGTGTTTCGCCACAGATAATGTTTTAATTAACGGACTTCAATATCCAATTAAGATCAGATGTAGATGCTTTATGGAGGTTATTTAAATACAGCCGGTCGATGGCTGCCAATGGGAGTCGCGTCTCTGATGTCCTGTTGGAGGGAACGGTTCTCCGCCATGTTTGACCAGCGTCCATCAGAGGACGCCACCTGCTGCCAACGTTTCACTCTTTTTTTCATCTCATAAACAAACTGCAGGGTTTTCCAATTTGATTTTCAGCCAATTAAAAACAGCTGGCTTGGTCTTCTGAATGTTTACAGTGCAGCGGAAAAGCAAAAAACTGAAAACTTGAGATTTATTTCAATGGGTCAAAAACCAAAATATATGGAGGACCAAAATCTATAAATGTCACATTTTCTTTTGCGTTTTCCTTAAATAAATAAATTTCTTGACCAAAGACATATTCAAGGAAAAGAAAAAACAAAAAATTTATATATTTCTGCTTTTGTTTTTAATTATGTCAGTTTTGGTCCTCCATATATTCATACACTGCAAAAAAACACAAAATCTTACTAAGTAATTTTGCTCTAATTTCCAGTGTAAATATCTTAGAAGACATTTGAGCAAAAATACATGAGTTTGTTTAAGTTATATGATGAAAAGGTTCTAGTTTATTGTAACATGGAAAATGTCTCATTAAGAGTGAAATAATCTGCCAATGAAACTAGAAGTTATTCACCAATATTAAGGAATCATTGACTCCAAACAGGCTCTTATATTTTGCTTGTAAATTAGTAATTAGTTCAGATTTTTACATTAGAAACTGGACCAGAATTACTTGGTGTTCTAGTTTTACAGTGTAAACTGTTTTTGTTTGTTGAATATACATTTTTCAGCAGGATATTAAAATTCCCTACTTTGCGTATAAAACAAAACAATGCCTTAACTGACATATTAAAACGTGGCTTCATTACAATAACTCAGGGTTAAAGGTCAGGCTGTTTGAAGCTTTGAAATAATTCATGTTTTTCATAAGAGGCTCGTTTCTTTAGCCAGATTTAAACGTGATGAGCTCCTTCATGATGAGGAAACCTGAAAAGCTCGTATTGAAGACAAGAAGGATGAAGACGAACACGTTGATTCTTTCAGTCTAAATTAGAGGTCAAACCTCCCAAGGTCACGTTGATCCTTCCTCTCCTAAATCGCTCCATCTTGTCCTCCGAGTCGTTGAGCTGCAGCCGAACCCCAGCAGGCAGAGCTCTAATTAAAGCCAAAGTTTAAATACCTTCACTAATCCATGTGCTATGTAGAGCATTAGGAATCCGTCATTGATTTGACTGGGCCATTCAGAGGAAAGCCAAACTCATTAGAGCAGATGTGAAGGATGCTGGATGTTTGTTTGCCTGACTGGAAGAACCATTTTCCAAACAGCTGATAAATGAAGGCGACATTCTGTCTGTAACAGGGGGTCCAAACGGAGGCCTGGGGGCCATTTGTGGCCCTTCGACTGATTTTGTGCGGCCCCCAACTACAATTAGAACATGACACCAGTTTGGATTGCAGATGGAAACTTTTAGTTTGTAATCAGGGTCAAAATTGTTGCCAATTTCTTGTCTTATTTCAAATATACTAAGAAACTGAACCAAAAAATAAAAGCTAGAAAAAACAAAGTAAGTGTTTTTTTTTGTGTTTTTTTTACTGAGTTGATCTGGAGTGTTTTCTATAAAACTGTGTTCTGGTGACTCTTGTTCTCTTTGTTCAGACCCAAAGCGACGATAACTAACTGCGTTTTGCCACCGGCCCCAATCCTGCCTCTCTCTTCTTCTCTTAACCTTTCTTGACCTTTCCTTCTCTCTGGCCGTCTCTCCTTGAAATCTTGATCTTCTTCCCTCAGTGCATTGTAAAGGATCTTTTGTGCTGCACTGATGGAAAGACCACTTTCAAACAAAGACAGCTGGCATTGTGGGACAGGGCAACAAATAGGATGCTTTGTGTGCCGTGAGAAGCTGCTCGTTCATCAGCAGCAGTAAAGAGTGAGAGTCTGGGAGCCGTCAGAGACGCTCCGTATGATCAGCGCCGCTCCACTTAATGCACTGATTGATAACTAAACCCAAATTGATTTTTTATTAACGTGCCTAAAGATGGAATTTGTAAAATAAAAATTATTGGTCACTTTTTAATCAATCAACCAATCAATCAAATGTTATTTGTATAGCACATTTCAGCAGCAAGGCATTTCAAAGTGCTTTACATCATAACAAACATAAAAACACAAAGTCATGTAACATAGAATAAACAACCAAAACATTAATTTAGACGGCCATCAGATTTATAACTTGTTATCCATTTATCTAAATGTTTTAATTTGTGCAGATCCTGACCTTTGACCTACTTCCAGTCGTTTGATTCTAGACTGTCTATTGGCTAATTTTTACTGATCCCTTTCTCGTCACGTCAC
>CAEGAD010058313.1:0-36632 GCA_903067055.1 Poeciliopsis paucimaculata
CAGCGAGGCTTCAGACGTCATCGTTTTCGGCTCCTCCCCTAAATGAAGCACGCTTCGATACGCGCTTTACGGAAACGCCCCCTGCATTTCTCGACACGCCTCGAAGCCTCGGCACATCACGTAACATCACTACTTGTTAGCATGACCGCGATTTAGCGTCATTTAAGCTAACCTGGTTGTAGCCTTTAGCTTCTAGCCGTTAGCACTTAGCTACGTAAGCTACATTGCTCAGCTTTAAACAGTATTTATGAATATTAGATGATGCCTACTGAAGTATATGTTTATTTATTGACTGGGAAGTGTTAATTTTTCTATTTAATTTGCCACGATGCTAACAAATGCTAGCATTCTGGCTCTCTTTGCAACCAGAATGCATCGCTGCAATCTGTCAGTTACACAGTAAACCAGTTAAACCTTTATTTTCTGTCTGAAGCCCAGCGGTGCTCTAATAGGCCAAAAATACATTAACGACATATAAGAGAGCAAATAAAACACATGACTCAGAATAAACTGGTCAAAACTGATTTATTTTGAGCCAAACCATCAGAGTGCTGCTAGCACTGAAGATACACTGATTTTATGAGTCAACTGTTAAATTAGATTCAATCATTAAAACCACACAAAGCAGAATGTAGCAGGCATCTTACAAGTTTGCCTATCTAAAATCATGTTTTTGTGCCATCATGCATTGGTTTTATTGTTGCTCCTTCTCCTGGTGATTTCCATTATGTGGAAGAAAGAACCGCCCCTATAAAAGCCTGGGTTCACATAATGACACAGGTTCCTGCTTCACAAAACAAAACCAGCTGAAGGTAACATCAGAAATGTCATCTCTGCTCATTTTTCATATCTTGTGGCTCCGGCGGAGCCCTGCGAATGAGCAGGTACCTCCAGCCTTTCCGGGTGTGTGTAATTGAGGAGGACAGGTTGAATCGACTATGGCAGACATCAAGTATCTCTGCATCACAGAAATGAGACAATGAAATGCACACCGCCTCTGTGTCAACACGCTGGGAGAAAGGTCATCTATTTTTGAGTCAGAATGGAGTAAATGTGATGGAAAGGTGATTTTGATTGAGATTTGAAACTTTTGGTTCGTTGGCAGCACACAGCTTAACTTCAGAGGGTTTAAATGTTTGTGGGCAAAAGGCCGGAACAAAGTGAGTTATTATTCTGAGCTGAAAGTATTTTATTAACATTTTATGGAGGAAGAATGTAAATTGTGAGAAATAGACCCATTTTTGAGCCCATGAATAATAATAACACCTTTATTGTTTTAATTAGACTTAATAGACATATTTTGTTTCAGCTGCGGATGCAAAGGTACATTTACTTTTTATAAACCAACATCAGGAGCAAAGATTTCATTTCCAAGCATCTATATCCTAAAAACCACAAACATGTCAGATATGATATTCATGATAAACTGACGTCCTCCTCTCTCCATGCTACTGATGGTTCAGACTCTTTGGTTTAAACCCTGCAGGATCATGAAGACTCTTCATCAGTCTCAGTTTTAACGTCATATTGATATAAATGTAAAGGTATATCAATATACCTTTATATTGATATATAAAGGTATATTGATATATACCTTTATATATACCTTTATATTATATTGATAAGTTCAAAACTATGAACTATGAAGTTCATAGTTTTGAGTCGGAAAAGGGAAAAAGGTAGATTGGATCTCTGGATCGAGGAGGAAGTGGGGGAGTTTAGGCATTTAACCTCAATGGACCCTTGTTTACAGAGGAGGGAAAAAATAGCCTCATTATTGCCTTCCTACTCATTTCTGTGAAATGATCATCTCCTTTCAGTTCTGTCTGGGGTTTCTCCCATTCAGCTCAGTTTAAATTTCAACCGGGCCAATCAGAGAACGGACGGCGTTAGTTTTCCGTTTTGGAGTTGAAGTTTACCAAGGAGGTGAACGAAGCCGTTCAGCCCTTTCAGATTCTGAATTTACATCAACAGCCATCTTGTTCAGCTTGGTACTTCTCTCTTCGCTGTTCACAGCCCAGGCAATTTCCAGCAAGCTTCATAACGTCAAACTGACGCATTGTGTATGTCACAGCCAAACGTTAGGGGCAAATTTAAAACTTCCTCCGGCAAGCAGTCGTTTCTCAATCTGAAGGTCCAAAGCGTACAGCAATGGACTGATAATTACCAGGATAGTGGAGCAGGAGATCTGGTGTGTTGTCATGAAGAATCTATCTACTTTCCTACCTTCCACCTGTGGTCTCGATGTTTGGGTAGTGACTGAAATAACAAGATCATGAAACTGGTTTCGCCTTCAGGGTGTCTGGGTTTCTCTTGGTTGAGGAGCTCTGGATTCGGAGTAGTTATCGTCTCCGAATCCAGACATCTACTACATCTGGTTAGGATGCTTCCTCCTCGGTGAGGTCCGACCCGCCGGGATGAGACCTGGAGGATCCAGGACACCATGGAGGGACTGGGAATGCCTTGGGATTCCCCTGGACAAGATGGTCCATGTAGGGAAGTCTGGGCCCAGCGGATGGTAGAGAACCCAAAAGCTACACTTTAGTCAGAGTAGAACTACTTCAACATGTTTTAACCAAGAAAGAGTAACAAACTATTTGGTAAAACATCTAATCAAGTACTGAGTAACTGATCAAATTATCAATCATTTTATATTTAAAAATTACATCATTACATTCTTGGATCAAGATATAAAATTATGTCAACATTTTGGTATTTTATGGTTAAAACATGTTTGTTTTTCATTCAGTGGGTAGAAAATCCAGACATTTTACTCAAGTTAGAGAAGAAATACTTCATAGTAAAATTAAAAAGTTAAAATACTTCTAAAAGTACATTGTGTTTCTCCAAAATAGTTACTCAGGTAAATGCAATTGAGGAACTGCCAAACTGATTAGCTTACTGCTAATCAGAGATTAAGCGTAAGATGACGGACGGACCAAGCTAAGCTGATCAGCACAATCAGCCTGCGTTACGGGTCGTCATGAATTCAGTTTCTTTACCGGCTTTCTTCATATTTTCTTTGATTTGTTGCAACAACAAACAAAAAAAGGAAACATACCTGTTAAAAATGTTCAGTTGGGGGGTTGGAGCTCTCTGCAGACAAGACACAAGTCAGCAAAAAGATACAAAGTGCACACAAGAAGCTAAAGGCAAATGTCAATACTATACAAGATTTAGCAAGAAGTTTTATTTGGTTTCTGGTTCCAGCAGAAATAGTTTGAGTCCAACCTGCTGAGTCATTCACACTCCTATCAAAGAACTGTGGAGATTAGCAGAGAGAGACAAAGCTCACTGAGAGGAAAGGTCTTCCTTCTGCAGTCCTGCAGAGTCAGACTGCGCTGAAGCAATTACTGTAATGCTGCAGGGAAATGTATCACTGCACATCTCTCATATTGGTAGTAGAAAATAACAGATGTAGTCAACATGCTGCACACTCATCCACTCCGCCCACACATATGCATCTCAGTTACTCCATTATCAACAAACTGAAGAAACGCTCCGAAGCTAACGCCACTTGGAACATTAAAGGAAATTTTTCACGCTTTTATTAATAGTTTTATCGATAAACAAAGTCAATCGTTATCTGTTGGATAGCTCCTGTCTTTCCCACCACGGCTCGTTTCTGCAGCGTTGCATCCTGCGGTTTCTCATTTATGGAGCCACATTTCCAGAAACTGTACAAAGATGCAGGCAGGTGAGCTGAAAAAACAATTGTCATCATTAAATTTAATGTTGAGTATCTTTCCAGGCGGGAAGCAGTTTGAATGTGAGCAGAAGATGCAGCGGTCCACGCTTAAATTAATGTAGGCGAGGATGTCATTTATAGTCATACTGCGAGCAAGCCGACCACACACACACACACACACCTACACACACATATCCGACCACTATCTCTGTTGGTGTTCACGTTTCCCTGGAGTGTTTGCCTCCAGAACTCAATTATGCCGTACGAGCAAATTAGCCACCATTAGCAAGCCACCAACGTGCCTCACCGGGGGAGGAGAGGAAGGCCTTTATCTCATCTTGTGGCCTGTTTTCCTGCACACCAAAACACTGATTAGCTTATATTTCACACTAATGCAAAAGCAATTGCCTTAAATCTCCACACTCTCATTACTATCCAGAGTTATCTGCACACATTACGCGGTTACATCATTCTGTTTTTCTCACCTTAAGCTGGGCTTGGTCTCCTTGTGTGATTGTTTGTCGCTACATTTCAGCAGTGGCGGCTGTGAAAGATGCCCCCTCTCAGAAAGTAAATAGAGTTATTTTCAAACAAGGTCTCCAGGAATCACAGAAAAGAAGCTGTTTATTTTATCTTTCTGCCACCTGGAGTTATGTGTGTTAATTACATGTGCAAACAGCATGTAACAGTGGATCTACATGCTGCTAGATTCTCCTGAAGGCCATTGTTTTACGGCATGGCTTAAAACAAGCCAAGCTAATGCGTTTGTGTCATAGACGGAGGTAATACAGCTCTAGCTTAGAAACCGACTCAGACTTTCCTCCTCCTGATATGTTGGTTGATTTGATCAAATCACGATTTTGCCTGAATTCACGCCACATAATTTATCCCATTTAATCATAAAACCACCTAAACCAGAAACGTATGTATGGCTACATGATGATTCTCTCCTTTGCTACTGATTATACATTGACCATAACGCTATATTTTCGTGTGTTGACCCTTTGAACGTGACGTCTGCAGAACTCCACCCACTCAGCCATGTGGGTGGAACCAACCAATGCCTCCTTTAAAGTTAGTCTAAAAATCTAATATCGCTTCTGTCTAATTGATTTCACTTTAAAAATGGTCACAGATTGCTGCGCGGTCGGCTGCACAGAACAGACAAGGATGCAAACCGAACTTGTCAATTTATTGTTTAACTTTTAAAGAGGAAAGATACGGCAGCGATTGACATCAGCAGCCAATCATAAAGACTGTCAGGCCTCGGTGTAATTGCGGATTTACAAGGTAAGAAAACTAACGTTCATAGAAACGTATCAAATATCGCATGATGGAGAAGGGAGGCCTCTCTAACCATTGGTAACCATGGAGACAGTGCGGCATCGTCATGTAGCCTAGCATGTATGGAAAAAACTGGTTAGCATCTGGTCTATTTCATGTTTGTAAGATTTCACTGGCGTAAGGGGAAACGCTGATTAAATAGTGATATAAACCATGTGGTGTGAATTCAGGCAAAGTTGATAATTTCATCAACACGTCAGTTTTCATGTAATGGTAAAATAATGGAAGTACACACTTTCAAAGATTAATAAACTAGATTTTTATGAACATTTAACACCGGAGCTGGAAGACATTTTAAACATCCAAAGTAAAACAACAGAAACAACAAATTAAATGGATTATTGAGTTTCTGCAAACAAAACTGTCCTTCAGAAATAAGGCTAGTTGAGACCAAAACACCAGACTGAAGACTTTTATCATCCAGTTTCTGGTAGGAAGAGAAAAACTATAAGTCATCCAAATGCAAATCGTTGAAGTTTCTCATGTGATTAACTGGGTTATTGCTTATTGCAATGGGCCTGGTTATAACTTACTCTATTGTGGTTAATTTTGGAAGTTGTTGAAATCCAATTCAATCCATCTTCAGTTATAATGTTCTTTAAAACTACGCAGGACCAAAGAGAAGCAAAAAGGAATCAAACAAGGCCAAAGATGTAAAAACAATAACTAAGACACATAACAGGGTTAACAACCTGCCTTGTCCTTTGTGTTTCATGCGTTTGGTTTTTTATCTTGTCTGATCTCTGAATAAATTGTGTCTTTGCGAAGTTGCTGTGCCAGTCCCTATTATACCCCGGCTCTCGCTGTTACACCAGGCTTTAATGGCAAAATATCCCTCTGGAGAAAAATTCAGCCTCATTATTTAGAAACAGGAAGCCATTAAGGCTTTGTGGAGGAGAACAGAACAAAAGCAACATGTTCATTTGGCTTACTTTTGACTCTAATGTGAAACTGGCACATCTCACTTTGTTTTGCCTTCATGAAAGGAGTTTTTATCACTTTGTTGTTTTTATTTTCATTGTATTTGCAATTTTAATGAAGATGTGGTAAAAAAAAAAAAAGCATGGCACTATGTTTACAGGGTCATGAAATAGAACGTGCTAAGATAACAAGATAACATATTGGAAACTAATTAATTTGTATAATTGCACTGATCACATCTGTGTTATTAGTCATCTTAATTAAACAGCATTTATGCAACATTTGAAAGATCTTTTTCACAACGCCTCTTTGCATTTTTGTCTTTAGAGTCGACACCAGAGCGAAGCAGAACCAGGAGAAACATCATGTCAACATATGTTTACTCTAAGGAAAGTAAAAAGTAGTCGTCTAGAAATTACTCAAGATTTTGTGAAACGGCAAGTCAAAACATCAACCATCCAATATTTAAAAATCACATCATCATGCAGATCAAATTATAGAGTTATGTGGGATTTTGGTTATTTTAACGAGCGGATTAAACATGTCTGATGTGATTTTAATGATAAACTGGAAACATCCTGACAATGGAACTGAACTCCAAAGCTGTACCTGGGGCCAAAGTTTTAATTGTGCTCTATTATTCTCCAATGAAAAAGTTCTTATGAATCTCCAAACGGGTTTGACAGGAAGTGGTTTATCACCCTGACGGACGTTCAGGTCTCCAGGGACGCAGCGTGAGGAAGACGTGTCACGTCTGAAGGTTTCCTCGGTGTTTCTGAGAAACGACCCGTTCTCGGAGGCCATCTTGTGCTTCAGCTTCTCAAACTCTCTTTTTTAATTTTATTTTCTGAATTAGGATGGAAGTGCTGACTCGTATCTCTGAGCCACTGACCCGCGCTGCATTCATGAGGCGTTCAGCTTCAAAATGTGCTGTTTAACAGTTGCCTGCTTTACAGCCTAATGAGCTGCGGCTCTGGAATATCAAATCAATACTGAAAGGCATCATCGGGCGAAGTGAAGTAATTGGATGTTTGAAGGCCTCCTGCATTGTAACTGTACAACTTGACAGTATTTATATTAATTTTGATGGATTGAGCTTTAATTAGGAGGGGAATATGCATCAGGCTGTAACATTAGCTCACTGAAAAGAACAAATCCTTAATTTTTAAACCCAGTTTGGTCTGAATAAAGATGTCAGCCGGTAACCTGGTGGTGTTTGTAACGTCCTGGTGTGTTTTCAGAGGTCAAGTAAGGTTTAGATCAAACACACATCTGTGGATGCAGCATCTATCATTTCTGTGGATCAATTTTAAAGTTTATTCAGCAGTGGGAGCCGAATGTATCATCACAAAATCATAACAAGACGAGGGAAGCTGGAAAGCATAACGAACAGCAACGGCCTTCGGTTGAAAATTAAGCTTCTGTAGAGAAATATATTTGGATGTAATGTTGGAACGGAGAGTAACATGATGCATTGCACTGACTCAAAAGTCCTTCATAACTTCATATTTATATTTTTCAGTCGTTGTTTCAACGCGTCAGACTTCTGCTGGTGCAGAATTATCATACATTTCTCATATCTGTTACATAAAAGTTGGGGTAAGATGGCTGTTCAGCCTGCAGATGCTTTGAAAACTAAAAAATAATTTAGTTTCTCACATGGAAGTGGCTCAAAGTGGATTTTCTCAGAATGGAAAAATCAGTATTTGGTGGTTCAGACTGCAGTGAAAAAAGTCAGGTTTAGCTGCTGTGTGACTTAACGCTTTGCCACTTCGGGTCAGAGTTCAAAACCAGACCCTTCCTGCTACCAACCGCTCCGCCGTTTAGCATCAAACTTTACATTTGCTGGGTTTTTCTCAGGATTTCCAGCTTTTATTTTCTAAGACATAAACCTTTTACAAATATTTACCAAAGCAAAGATGAACTGTGCCAGACTTTGCGCAATATGAACAGATTGGACTCGGTAAAAGCAGCAGAGAAAGACGCATCAGCAGCTTTAGAGATCAAGACCAAACCTCTGATTGGCATCATTCTTCAGGTTGTGCTGCATGTATAACGCAGCGTGTTTAACTTTCTCCCCTTCTCTCTTTAACCAGCCAATAACGTAACGTCCATGAAAAGTTTAATTCATTACATTTCTGCATGTCTTCAGACAAGATGAAGCTATCAAGGCTGAAAATCCTCCTTATTCCTCCCCAGTCTGAACCAATCAGTCCTGGGAGACGCGTCTGTCAGCGTCGCCGGTCAGCAGGAGCTCTCCTCCGATTAAGTGTCACGCCGGTTGATGATACTCAGACTGCTCTATGGAAATGGAAAGAAAATTCAATTATCCTCAGCTTTGTTGTTGCATATTAATTATGGTACAAAGTGGAAGCAGCGGCGGCGGATGGTGTGACGATGGATTTAAATAGATTACAGGGCGACTGGCTGAGTGTGTTTGTATGCTTGTTAAGTGTCGCTTTTACACATATTTGTTTAGCGAAATTGGGGATGTAGTGTCGACGCTTAATGGAGATAAATGAGCAGAGAGGCTTTTAGTGACCGACTTCTGCTGGAGGCAGAGGAGGCGCTGCGGCCATCCTGAGACGGATTCTCCTCTGGACCAGCGGTTCAGGTCCAACAGGAGCGGTTCAGGTCCAACAGGAGCGGTTCTGGTCCAACAGGAGCGGTTCTGGTCCAACATGAGCGGGATTTAACCAGTTAAAACGCTCAGCTGAACCCAGATGTTTTCATGCAGCAGATAGAAAACAATGTGTGAGAGAAACTGACCAAATGCTGATGAACTTTAGTTTAACAAACATTCTTGTTTGACTCAGACAATGAAACAAAAATTGTTATTTTAATGCATTAATTTTGATTAATTACATAGATTGTCACTGTTATTCACAGTTTTTTTTTTTTTTAAACTATGAACTCCCAAACCGGAACCTTTGTTTTGTGTTTCTGGTACACCTGTAAATCTGACGCACAAGCGACATCCGCTAACAGCGAAGGACGACGAAGCTGCTTCTCGTGCCTCACTGGGGGTTAATTTCTGCTTCTAAACGTGATGTGATTGGACGCTGGAAAAGACTATTGTGTTCAGGTTGTGCTAAAAGGAGTTAGCCTATCAGCGAAGCTTTGCTAGCCTAAAGTAGCATATAATGCTAACATGTAGCGGTTAGCTGGTTCTATAGATTAGCAGGTTAATAAAACACTGTAAAGCTGAAAAGGTACCAATCTCATGGTTAATTAACAGATTAAAAACAACACATTTATTTGAGTTAATATTCCTATTTAATAATTTAGCAGCAAAAAGAGTTTTTTAATTGAAAATATTGCTTATTTTTAATTTTTAATTTTTTAATTACAGATCCTGCTATTAAATCAATTAAATATTTTACTCAAGTCTCCTAAGAAAGATTATTCCTGCTATAAAAATCCTGTTCTTGTAAATCGTAATAATTCATGACGCCTCACACAGGAAGTGCGGTTGTCTTTAATTTATGCTCATACGGACCATGTGAGCTCCAGTTCATGTTTATCAGCGTAATTTTCTGAGAACTCACTGTTCTGCCTGGAAGCTCAAACCCTTTTAATACTGACACATGCATTGCTAATGGTGTCTCCAACACAGGGTATTAATAATTTATTGTAGTTTCTGTTAAGTGGTGAAGGGTTATTGAAATGAGAACATCTGATTGGAGGTATCATGTCTGATTCAAGTCATCGCTTCTCGTCCGTCGGCCTCCAGAAACTGGAAGATGATTTTAACAGGAGAAAAATGAATCCATGCATGAAAACTAAAAAACAAACAGTTCATCAATGTTTAGATCTTCAAAGCTCCTGTATTTACTTCATGTTGATAAAACCTTTTATAATGTGGCTTCATAATCACAGATTTGCACTGATAGGCACTTCCTGGCTAATCCGCTAACAGTGGAGCTAATTGTCTAATTTAAAGGTCTAATTTATTTATCTGTTTTGTAAACTTTTATTTGAGTAAGGTTTGACATTTGTGTTTAATTGTCTGTTAGGAATCCTAAAATCTCTCCATTTATAAAACAAATTTAAGTTTGTACTTTAGCATTGGCTTCTGCTAATACCGTGTTGGCGTGGCGCTTTAGCATTAGCGAAACTATTGTTTGTGATTAGCGTTTATGTATTAGCTTCTTCCAAATACCTTGTTACCAAGCTAGTTTTTACCTTTTGCTGTAGCGAACTTTGGAAACGATTTGTGCACTTAGCTTCCTGCTAAATGCATGTTTCCAGATAAATTCTACAGCGGCGTCTTATTTTGATGTTTTCTGACGTCTCATAAGGACGCCGTGGGTTTGATGTGTAAGAAAAACAGTGGGAGAAAAAATGTAATGCTTAATTTATTGTATGTACGGAACAATTTATCGGTTTCTCTCCCTAAATTAGTTTAGTAGAAGTGGTGATATCACAGTTGTGTGCAGAACCTTCCTAAAGTGAGTTCAAATTCATGAATCAGGCTGAAACGGTCCGATGGGCTCCCAGCCATCCACAATGATGTGCTGTGCGTCCCTGAATATTTACTATTCAACCCAAAGCCTTTTATTAGCGACGCACAAATCAATATTTGCCTCTGTTCCCTCCCTCTCCTGCAGATTTCCAGACAAGTTTAGACTTAGGTGATATCACAGATGAAACAAAGTCACTTGAAAGTAATTCAGACTTAGCCGCAGGCGACCAAACTCCCTGACAGCTCTGCTTTGTAAAGCAGAGGAGCTGTTTTTTCTCTCTGCACTGACCTTTGTCGGGTTTTTGCAGCGTTGGAGTAAGCAGTCATCTGCAGAGTTCTGAACTTTCATTAGCTGGATGCTTTTACATCCCCAGGCCAAGGAGTCACCGCAGTTCATCTTAACAAGACAAGACTAATGTCGGCTGTAATTAGCAACCAGAAACGGTTGCAGCAATCAGAGAATCTCCCGGTTTGTTTGAGTCCCCAGTTTGATTGATTGAAGTTTTAACTTTCAAACAACCGTGGTGCAAATCAAAACGTCAGCCACATTGACGAATGTCTTGCTTCCCGGTGTTGGCGGACAGGTTACACACACACGCTGGAATGTGCAACCCGAGCGGCTTCATCTCGAAGACAAACATCCCCAACGCGGCGTTGCCTCGGGCCGCGGAGGTGGGGCGGGGGGTCGGCTCTGCGGCTCCTCAGTCTCCTGAAAGTCTCAGTCGTGTGCCAGGAGTGAACGGCTTGTCTGTCATCGGCCGTTATCCTCCGTGTTTCAGGTGATTGCAGAGACTTTGCTAATCGTGCTTTAGTTTCATCCAAACAAGCTCCAGGTTCGCCGTGACGACAGCGACGGCGGCTCACTTCTCGTCTCCAAGCTGCTCCGTTTGATTTATTATCTCGATCGTTCCAAGGCATCAACATGTGACGCTCGGCTTTCAATGGGAGGTTAACTCCACAATTAACCTTGGCGCCTGTGGAATTAGCAGGAATGCTTGCATAATTCTCTTCCCATAGAAGTTACAGCAGTGGAAAAATGGCTCCTATTGAATCATTGGAGGGACAGCTGTAGATCCGCATGGATTATTTTTCTATTTTGTGTCTTTTGATACATAAAATGTAAATGTTGTGTAATTTACCATAACATTGTTCTAAATTTTATTTAGCAATGCTTCAAGCAGACATTTCCCTGTGCAAGAGGGAAGTTTTTACAAGAAATGTTTTATAATTAAGTTGATGTTTTTGTTCTAAGAAATATCTGAACAACAGTTTACTTTGGAAAAAGTTCCAGATTACTGTCTGATGATTTTAAAACAATCTAGTAAAAATATTGAGGGCTGTTTTACTGTTATACATTCAAATACAATAGGTTACCACATGGACGTTGGCATGTTTGCGACGCAATGCATCATGGGTAGCTGAAGTATGCTAGGTGCTACAGTAGTAGCTGAGTTATTTAGTCACACTCAGCCCTTTCAATTTAAACCGGAGTGTGTTGAAATAGAAAATAATCCATAAATGATGAGGATAAATGAGAATGAGGAAGAAAATTGTCTTTAAAAGCTGCTGAATGATTTGGTACAAACATTTAAAGATGTTAGCTCCAGCTTAAAAAGGAACCTGGATAAACATGGACACGTAGAAATGACCAAATATTTACAACTAAATAAAAGCTTTTTATTGCTCTACGTTCCTCCATTAACAAACTTGGTGATAAATTGTAACATTTAACAGCAGTGAGTTTATCCTATAAAGGTGTTGAAAGGTAAGGTGGGTCAAACCGGTTTGGGTTCACTGATTAAATTTCCTGCTGAATCTCATGCTGTTTGGACCAAGATTTCTAATTAAATTTGAAATCCAATTATGGGATTGGTAATGAAATTTCCAAATGGGGAAACTCGTAATCTGCTCATTGAGGTGTTTAATTACAACGAGGTCTGCTCCTCTCAGATACGTTACACCTCAGGATTCGCTGGACTCAAGTTTGATCGTCGGAGTTCGGCAGAACTTTGCTAAATTTATTTATTTTTCTGATTTTTATCACATCATATCCATCTGGATTCCTGTTCAAGACATAATTCAATGTAGTGGATGGGATATTTTTTTACTGCTGAAGTATTTATATTTTCATTTTAAGCCCAGTTATGGACACTTCCTCTGTTTAAACTTAGATTTCTGTGATGAAAACTGAACTGGGTTATCAATTATTCTACTGATTTATTAACACTGACCTAATTGTTTGGTATAAGTGGATCAGAACCATTTGCTGCTCTAATTAGGATCGTCTGCCTTGAGAAAATGAGTTCATACGTATGAAAAACTGAGTAAAAAATAATCAGAATAGTTTCATCATTACTGGATGGATGAAACCAATTAAAGCCCAGTGTTACATATTAGGATGTAACAAAAATAATAAATTAATCAAACTCTTATTGTTAGATCTGTTTGCACACAGTGAATCAGAAACAAAAAGAAAACGCAGACAAAAACCAAGCGGTGTCCAAGCTGTGGCTCAGGGGACATTTCTGGTCCTCAAAGTTACTTTCAGGGTCCAACAACTGAAATTCATGAACATAAACGAACCAGAATCACAGCTTTTCTATTTGAACTTAATCTTTGTTTTGTAAATAATTACAATGTGAAATCTGTTGTGTTTTTGTTCAGTTGAGTTTAGTTCAACAGAATCTTCGATTTGTTGTTATTATAAACTTTATTTGAGAAAAAATTATTTCATATGTAAAAACAATACAGTACAACATTGTAGACCGCTTAGTTTTAATAAGTTGAACTAAAATATTGTCTCACAGATAGCGCCATGCCATTTACGCTGCAATAAATCCTGGGAAGAGTACATATGCTACAAAGCTAGCTCTTTCCAGTCAGAAACAGTAACTTTTGATCAATGTGTAACCGTATAGCCTTTTCATGACAACCAGAACGTGCTGAAATAAAAAGACATACAGCAAGGACAAGGGAAATGGAGAGTCTGACAAAAAGCTGCTGCTTGAGCCTGAAAATGCTAACCAGGAAGTAGAGCGTATGCTACAAATAGCTTCAGTTTCTAACTCACGCTGCTAACAGTTAGCATCACTATGAAAACATTTTCTCAAATATATTACAATAGTTTGTTACAAAGACGTGTTTTCCCTAACTAATGATGTTAGCTCATGCTAATGATGTTAGCTCCTACAGATTGTGTTAGCAGGAGCTAATGTTGTTAGCTCCTGCTAATGGTGTTAGCTCCATTAGCAGTAGATCACAAGCCAATCAAGTTAGTTTTAACAGATTTCTCGTGTTTAATGTCATGAAAACGTCGACGTTAAAATTCAGACGTTTTATCAAGTAAAATCCAGTTTTAAGTTCCACAAACAACTTTTAGGTTGCAAAGTGTTTAGGCCAAAATGCTGAACTGGTTGGAGATCCCTACTTTAAAAAACTTTAGAACCTGGAACTGGAACGTTTCTTAATTTTGGGAAATATTTATTTCTCGCTCCCTCCCGACGCCTTTAGGGTCAAGGGTGAACAGAAAATGGACGGATGGATTTATTCCTCAGAACAGCCACATGGTCCAAAAGTTAGAAACTGAGGTAAATAAGTGGAAATAATGATGATTAAGATGAATTTGTAGAACCAGCCAGCCGAGGCTTACAGTTGTAGATTCCTGCTGTTAAGAAACCAACTTTGGCCGGTCTTCCACCGCTCTGACCGTAAATCCACGTCGTAGCTGTAGCTCGGCCCAACGGTTCTGGATAGTCTCTTAACCTTTCACCAACACATGGTTGTTCTCAAACACGTCGTCACAGCTGGAAACACTCAGCTTGGTGTTTCTCCAAGTGTGAAATATTTACCCTTTGGCCCCACATCCTTGGGGATTCATCCAACTCTTGTTGAAGTAAAACTGAAATTAGCCGTAAACTGAAGGCGTGTGGCTGTGATTAAACTCATATTCGGTATATTCTCTTGTCGTTTTTCTTTCGGTTCCTGCTTGAGGCCGGGGAGATTTCTATCTAACTCTGTTCCTGATCGCTGAGACTCTCTGAGCTCTCGGCTTGTCCAGCAAACTGGTCTCTGCGATTCTCGTGTGGTTTTGTTTTCATGCCGCTTTGAGTCTTCTGCGGTTATTTCTGTCTTATAAAGATTTTAAAAAATTACAAGCAATGAGATAAATATTGGACATGAAAATTTAAGGCCGTTTTTTCACCTAAAACTTCGATAGAGTCGTTTCGATTGGAAGCAAAATCGCAACATCTGTTCCTCTCCATCTGCTGTGGTTCTTTTTCTCTCTGCTCTCAGTCAAACCAACCAAACCCTTTGAAAAACCGGTTCCCCTCCTGGCCTGTGGGGGCGCCGCACCAAGATCCACTGAAGGAAACACTGAGTGCAACTTCCTCTTAAACCACGAATCATTTCTCCCGCTAGCGCTAACGTGTTTGTTTTGGTTGTATTTACCCAGAATGCTTTGCACTGTAACCCATGTTCTGTATTTGTAGTGGTCTCCAGTCCGCTTGGTGTTCTCTACAGACCGAGGGCTGTAGGCTGGCCAGAGTTTGATTAGCATTCACATCTCACCAACTGAACCGGACTTTGTCACAAAACGGATCTGGGTTTTCTCTGTTCAGTGGAACATCGTTGCTTGTTTTGCTGCATCAATCTCTTGTTGCACGACTTTCCATCATCAGGGAAACAGTTTGGACAAATTCAGGACTTCCTCATGACATTTATTCGTAACTCCAACCTGTCCATCAGTACCAATAATTTATCTTTTTTGTCTTGTTGAAACTGGTTGACAGTTTCACAAACTGCAGTAACATCCTGTAGCTTTTCACTAAACAGGACAGTTTCTGCTGAGCAGGGATAATGTCCACCCAACGAGGAATCAGTGTTCCTGGAAAACAATGACTGTTGGCTGAAAGACGAAGGAAATGATGAAATAAACTCAAAGAAAATTAAAATAATTCAGTCAACCATAATTCTACTAATCATCGTCTTCACTAGGGAGCAATCGATGCTTGTTGCTCAGATTTCCTCCATGATGTAAATTCCTGGTAACATTACTGTTTTTTCTTTGTTTTGTTTCTTGGAAGTCTTTAGAGAACATGAATCACGGTTGGTCCAGCCCCAGAACCCTCACCAACCGATAACTAAGCCGGCACCCACTCCTTATTTTTTCATGATTTAATGAAATGTAAATACTGCTGTATTCTATTTTAAAATATCTTGGAAAGGACGGTGACCATGAGCGGCGCTAAGCAATTAGAGGAAGGCGAGATTAAGAGAGAAGAGTCGGTGCAGCTATCATTGTGTGCAGGAAAATATCAGATTTAACAACATTAGTTAAATAATTTTTTACTTTTTTGTTCTCCTTCATTTTGTCGGCCTGGTAGAGATAAAACATTCTCCTCAGTTCTGCTGAAAATAAACGGTTATATAACTGATCTTCTACATAAACAACCGAGCCAAAATCCTTCTTTATTACTGACATTTCAACTGTTTCCCCTTCGCCCAGATTATGGGTCTTGGATAGCAATTTCTTTCGCAGCTCCAATAAGTAATTTCATCTGGGCTGCTAAATTCCCCCAACAACGCCTTTAAAAAGTATACACTCCTCTTCATCTGTTCCACATATTGTCAGGATTCAGCCACATATTTCACTTTAATTTATTACGACTTTATGTGACTTTGTGTTCGGCCCTCGTGAGTCAAAGCTTTGCAACCGTAGCTCCATATCAAACTGTCAAGTCTTGCCTAACTAACAACTTTTAGACCTTTTTCTCACTTTTAAACTGCATTCACACCGGCCCTGTTTAGTCCAGTTTAATCCAACTCCAGTCCGTTTGTCCTGAAAATCCAGTTCATTTGGGGAGGTGTGAACTGAAATCTGAAAGCGAACTCTGATCCGCCTCAGTTCGGTTCAAGTAAGCTCTGGTTTGGTTTGAATGCATATGTGAACGCCAGGTGGACTGAAGACAGTTCCAAAACTAGGAAGTGGACTACAACGCAGGGAATTCTGGGTAAATGCAATCAAACCAAATGCAGTCGGCTAATGCTGCAGGAGAAAATCAAAAGAGAAATCTTCTAAAATCACTCAAACCATTTTGGTTTCCTTTTGGTGAAGAAGGAAGTTGTGCTCAGTGTCTTCTTCAGAAGCTGTTGTGTTGTTTTCTTCAGTGGTTCTTGATGCAGCGCCCCTTCAGGTGAGGAGGGGAAAGGGTGACTCAAAGGGTTTGGTTGGTTTGACTCAGAGCAGAGGGAAAAAGAGAAAAATATTTTAATTTTGCTCCCCAATCAAACTATTCAGAGGAAGCATACACTTCTTAATGCTCCTGAAATAAAATGTTTTTCTTTGTGCTGTAGCCAGACCTGGATCCCATATCCTCCTGTTTAGCTGCTTTTTGTTAATGAAACCCAAATATGTGTTTAAGATCCCTCTCACTGCTTGTTGCTGTTTTATTCTGAACAGAAATTCAACAATCAGAGACCATAATTCATAACCTATTCATGTCTCTACAATAAAAACAATCAATGCAGTCTTAATGATACAAACTGACTGCTCTGGGGTTTGTCAGTTGAATAAAATAAACATATTACCTAACAGAAAAGTTGACTTGTGTCTTTGCCTTGTAAACATTTCTTTAGTGAAGCGTTTCAGCAGCAGCAGACGTTTTGGGTTATGACTCCACCAGCTTCACATGCCAACAAACTCAAAGTGTTTTTCCATTATTAGTTTTTATGCACATTTCGCAATAGAAAAGTCTGATAGAAATTACTAAATAACTTTCTCAATTTTGCTAAAATGTTGACTGCAGTCGGTTGAGGTTGTTTTGGCTTTTCCAGAAAAAGGGACACATTTTCAACCTGAACTTTCTGTTTTTAGTAGCATCATTTTAAAAGTTTGTTTAAAAGAAACAGCTTGAGAGTTTTTTCACATTCTTATTTGCAAAACAGCACAAACTCAGTGTGACTGGAGTCTGAGGACAAAAGCATCAGATTTAAACTCTTAGCTGATTTCTAGGTCAGTACTGTCAGTTTGGACCGACGGTCGTCTTTTATTGGGATTTCAACGATTATGCTTATTCCTGTCGTAATAAATCAGTTAATAACACAGTAAATCAAAGCAAGATCCATGATTTCCATTTGCTTTCTACCAAAACCAGGATGATAAAAGTTTTCAGTTGCTATGATATTTGAACTAGAAACTAGATTTTAGATAGGTTTTTGTATTTTTCCAGTGAAATGGCCTCAAAACAACAATATTATCTTTTATCAGAACAATTTAACATTATTTTTGGTTGTTGCTGCAGGCCTAGTTATGGACCACTTTGTGCTGCTTCACCGCCTCACTGAAGCGTCGTTTATTTCCAGGAGATAATCTGTTTTTATTAACACATGAGGGGAAAACGTTGGTTGAGATCTGGCGAGGAAGGAGAAGCGGGGAGCTGGCGGTTTGAAGCCGATGGGCGGAGACCCTGTGATGAGCCTCGGATCAAACATCAAGCTCGGGTCGGGAACAGAATCATTTGTTCCTTTGTTTCCGTTTTTGTTTCCTGGCTCAGATGGAGCCGGCTGCTTTGATCACTGCCTCAGAGGCTGTAATCTGCATATGTCAGATTACTGAGGAAGGGCTGCAGGGGCGTTTCCAGCTTCGTCCCCCGCAGAGGCAGGCGCCGCAAAAAGATCTGGATCTCTGCTCAAATCTCCAGCCATTGATCTGGATCCTTATTTTTAGGTTTCTTTTATGGTTTCTCAAAAACCATAAATATCCATTCAGTTTTAATTAATGCTGATCATATGGCAGCAGGTTGGTTGGAGGTTAGCAGCAGGTTAGCAGCAGGTTGGTTGGAGGTTAACAGCAGGTTGGAGGTTAGCAGGTTAGTTGGAGGTTAGCAGGTTGGTTGGAGGTTAGCAGCAGGTTGGAGGTTAGCAGCAGGTTGGTTGGAGGTTAGCAGCAGGTTGAAGGTTAGCAGCAGGTTGGAGGTTAGCAGCAGGTTGGCAGGAGGTTAGCAGCATGTTGGTTGGAGGTTAGCAGCAGGTTGAAGGTTAGCAGCAGGTTGGCAGGAGGTTAGCAGCAGGTTGGAGGTTAGCAGCAGGTTGGTTGGAGGTTAGCAGCAGGTTGAAGGTTAGCAGCAGGTTGGCAGGAGGTTAGCAGCAGGTTGGCAGGAGGTTAGCAGCAGGTTGGAGGTTAGCAGCAGGTTGGCAGGAGGTTAGCAGCAGGTTGGAGGTTAGCAGCAGGTTGAAGGTTAGCAGGTTGGCAGGAGGTTAACAGCAGGTTGGAGGTTAGCAGGTTGGTTGGAGGTTAGCAGGTTGGTTGGAGGTTAGCAGCAGGTTGGAGGTTAGCAGCAGGTTGGAGGTTAGCAGGTTGGTTGGAGGTTAGCAGCAGGTTGGAGGTTAGCAGGTTGGTTGGAGGTTAGCAGGTTGGTTGGAGGTTAGCAGGTAGGTTGGAGGTTAGCAGCAGGTTGGAGGTTAGCAGCAGGTTGAAGGTTAGCAGGTTGGTTGGAGGTTAGCAGGTAGGTTGGAGGTTAGCAGCAGGTTGGAGATTAACAGCAGGTTGGAGGTTAGCAGGTTGGTTGGAGGTTAGCAGGTAGGTTGGAGGTTAGCAGCAGGTTGGAGATTAACAGCAGGTTGGAGGTTAGCAGGATGGTTGGAGGTTAGCAGGTTGGTTGGAGGTTAGCAGCAGGTTGGAGGTTAGCAGGTTGGTTGGAGGTTAGCAGCAGGTTGGAGGTTAGCAGGTTGGCAGGAGGTTAGCAGCAGGTTGAAGGTTAGCAGGTTGGCAGGAGGTTGGCAGCAGGTTGGAGGTTAGCAGGTTGGTTGGAGGTTAGCAGGTTGGTTGGAGGTTAGCAGCAGGTTGGCAGCAGGTTAGCAGTTGGTTGTTTATGACACTGCTTAACTTCTGCTATGCTCAACCTGATCAAAATGCTGTTTTTTTTAATAGTTTTTCTCTCCAGGTAGACAAAGAAGATCGTTACATGTGCCAGGCAGCTCTGCTTTGCAAAAAGGATATCTAAAGATGCTATCATAAATGCCTGGTTGACTTTATTGAATCAAGACTGCAGCTGGTTTCAGAGCAGACAGGCAACATCAAGGCAGTAATAACCTGGATTTGTTTGACCTTGAGCCATTTGAAGTGTGTGTTTGTGTCTGGTGAGACCCAGAGAGACCGAGACGTCTCACTGACGACCGACTAGCTCATCCTCACACCACCAGTCTCTGATGAAACGGTGTTGGTGCAGAAACCAAGGTTTCCCCCAGTGTATCATCAGCCTGGCGGGCCACCAGGTTTTACCTGCTCCACCAAGCTAAGCATTCTTTATTTATTTTTAATTATTTTTTATATACACCAGTAATAGTGATATTAAAAATGGATTAAGCTTGCTTTATCAGCAAGCTAATGTTAAAGTAAGAAGGTGAATGCAGGTGTGAAGTTCATAAAAACTGGGGTTACAGTTTGAGTTTTGGAAAACCCAACTATTGATCTGCAAACTAGAAAACCTGAGGTAAGAGAAGAGACTGGCCTGTTAGGAGGAGCCTTTATAATAACTTTTATAAAAATACATAAGAACAGCACTAGGTTCATCAGAATCAACCTTTATTGTTATTGTACAGCAGCACAACAAAATTAGTGTCTTACATATTTGTTAAGTTTCGCTGCTACGCTATAGCTAGTTTAGACTAATGAAGCTTGCTGTGAATGTTAATGCTAGTTAGCTTAGCCACTTATGATGGCAGATAAATGGTTTTCCAGTTAATGTGAGTTGTTTTTCTGCCATTAGCACATTAAGCAGGGCTTACATGAGGATGATTCACAGTGCTAAGCCCCGCCTCTTGGCTCTGATTGGTTGTTTTTGTGCAGAGATCAATAGTAGCACAGAGAGAAGGTGATCAATCTTTACACAGATTTTCTGTCATTCTGTCGCAACATGTTGCTGTTTTAACAATTATAGAAAATAATTCTTTATAAAAGTTAGATTAATTCTCATGCTACATATTTTGTGTCTCTTAAAATGAGTTCATTTCCACCTTCTTGTTTTTAGGTGCATTAGCTCCTAAAATCGCTTCTCCAGTCGGTCATGCTTGTACTTTAGATGAACATTAGCGCTAAAAACGAGCCCAGCGTCATTTGACCATGACTGTACTCTGGGATATTGCTTTAATGAGCCCGACGTTTGGAGCTCCACTGAATATTCTCCACACGAACCTTTTTAGAAAAGTCTTTGTTGCACAGTTTGGACATAATTTCCCTTTTTTCTAAAAAAGAAAGAAAATGGTTATCAGCGCTCATTTGAGGCAAACTGTTGAAGGAACAAACTGTCCTGAACCATTACCACGCAGGACTCCATCAAACTTCCAAATTACAGGAAATTACAGAAAGTGACTATTTAGCTTTAAGGAGAGTTTCACCGCCCATTAAGCCAACCTGTGGACAGATTGTGTGCCATCAGAACTCTCTGAGTCATTTGTGAAAGCTACATTTAATTCGACTTCATAATTACTCTCACTTCCTGTCCCCAGTGGCCAGCCAAATTAAAGAGGGGTCCAAATTAACTCTGCCTAACCAATTAGCCGAGTGGGCCGCTCAAGCAAATGACATGACATGTCTGTGGTTGCTGCGCCGCTGCCGGAAACCCCAAGGTCTGCGGCGTCCCTCCCTCGCAGATGAGATGATTTAAAAAGCATTTCAGAGGCCGGGCCAACTGGAGTTTTAATTACTTTAAGGGGTCTGGAGGATGATGTAGCTTCTCCGCCCTCCGGGGCCACAATTGAATTTAGTTCAATTGACCTGTAGCAGAAGATTTAAACAAGCCGACGATAAAAAGAGCGCTACCTGCAGAGAAACCAGCCTCACATATACAGAGCAGAAACAATCCGGCGTTGGCTTAAGCACCAACTGGATGGCCTTATTTCTTTTTTTATGTTCCCCTCCTGCCCCCCGGCAGCCTGAGGCCAGAGGAAAATGGTTCCTGGATTGCTTCCTACTGGTGTGAAATTCATTGTAAATGCTTTAAAATTGTAATGGTCTCATGCCGGGGAGTCGGTAAAGCTGCGGGTCACATTTTATTCACAAAGAGAGAGAAAGCTGAATATCTGCAGAGGAAAATCATTGTCCTAATTTCAGCCGTCAGGGTTAACAATTTTATTCTGACACAGAAAGATCCAATAACAGTAAATTAATCTCGTAATATCGACATAAAAAGCAGTGAGAAGATCTGCAATCATTCTGTAAAACTAGGGCTGAAAATAATCACTAACTAAAATTAAACAATAAATAAAACATTCAGGATTTCACAGTTTACCTGAAACGTCTGTCAGCTGATTTTACCTGCTGTGGATTTCCATCACTGATGGTGGTCGGCCATTTTGTTAGCATCCTCTGGAGTGTTTACCTTCTGAGTTGAAAAGATCAACCCGGTTGGTTTCCATAGCAACCACCAAACCTACCAGATCTCTTTCTGATGCTCACCTGTCATTAGAAAGAGACTCCAGTTTCATCTCCATCTTCTTCTGTGGAAAAGAGACAAACGTCCCTCCGTTGTCCACATTTATTTATCTGCTGTCCTGTTAGTAATTCAGAAACATAAAGCATGTTTAAATAGCAGCTTCATGTAATAAATATTAGTACTTATATATCTGAAGGTTTCACCACAGCTTTTCATTTCATTTTTGCAGGAAATGAATTCATTGCAATTATAAATCTCTTAGCGCTTTAGCGTTAGCATAGCTAATGTTTATGATTAATTGGGCCATGAAAAAAAGAAGAAAGGGATAAAATTCACCATAATTCACTTCATGCTGTAAAAATAAACATTTTCAGGGGTTAAAATGGGATTTTTATTTTTTTAGCTACTTTCTCCTTTCCTCCTCAGCTTGTGTTCACATCTGGGTGGATTAAGTAACCAGAGCTTTAAATGTTTTTCTGTTTGGAGCCTCACTGGCAACGTTACACAGATATTGGCACAATGTGGCAAACCCAACTATCTTTAGTTTGACAGTGGGGAACCACTTAGCTTCAAAGATTCACATGAAAATGATTTCTACAGGCAGTTTCTCCTGGCTTAGTTTCATTTTAAGAACTGGTCTCTGGTGTAGACTAGGATTAAGAAGGAAAGGAAAGACTTGGTAATTGATGTTCAGGTATTCCAGCAGCAGTGAATGTGAAGTTAAATCTCAACCAAAAATAAATCCTTAAATCTATGAGAAACCCTTCCTCTCTGGACATGACCTCATTTATGTGTGACTGACAGATCGAGGCAAAGGAAACAGTCCTGAGGCCTGAATCCAAAATTGAGATTTTCTTGGAAATCAAGGCTCCAGATTTTAACTTCTTGTTAGAAATAGCATAAGACCTGGAAAGTCAACGCATGTTGTACAACGACAGCTCTGTCGTTTGTTTTTGCAGCTATTAAAAGCATAAAAAGCCCCACTAACCACTCAAGATATGAGGAAAATACTACAAAGACGATGTTATTGTGGAGCATATTTAAAGAGTGTTAAGCCTGAAGGGATTTGCTTCGTTTGACTCAGAGAAGCTGCTGGAGGAAACGCATAAAGAAACCGTAAAATTGATTTTCAGGATGAATCTGAACTTGGTTAATAATCTGCCGGGTTATGGGTGTGGACCTCTGGAGTTACAGACGTCGACGGGAACTTTTCACACTCATGGCTTCATTTTCACTTTGACAAACACTTCGGCTCGCTGCTGACAGGTGTGTGATGTTAATTATGTGGAGCGCGCTCAGTTAGCTCCACAGGTGGATTCTTGTTTGGGAACAGAAGCAGCACAAGAGCAGCCGGTGAAACGAGTCAAACCGTCAACTAATAAGAACTAAAACTTAAACACAGAGTAGTTTCTACATTTCCTTATGTTTATATTCAACTTATTAAAGGTAAAATCAACTTTTTTTTATTTTTTACATCATGTTATAATGTTATAACAGAACAAACCTGGTATGTTGCTTTGATTCTTTTATTTGAGAAATCCTTGAATCTCCATGGCAACCATTCAGCTGTTCTGGGTGAGTCTAGCCCCGCCTTCCAGGATGAAGCTCCTCCCCCGCTCAGCTCCTTCAGACTAGCCAGCAACAATTAGCTTCTGCTGCACTCATTATAGGAGCTACTTCTCAGAGCGACTACCAGTCGGGGATTGAAGCTGTTGTCTTTAGGTGTTTCCGACTCAACTAGAATAAAATAGAAATATCCTTTATTGTCCTAAACTGGGGAATAAACAAAAGTGACAGGCAACTAAAGCCTGGATAGGTATAACAACTTTAATGAGTTAATTCTGATTAATTACTTTGGTTTCATTGCAATTAAAAGCTTCTTTTTTTTTTTACACATGCAAACATTCCAGCCAGAACCTTCGTAGTTGCTCGTTTCTGGTACACCCGTAAATCTGACGCACAAGCTACATCTGCTAGCAACAGCCACTTCTTTTGGCCTCTAGGGGTTAATTTCTGCTCCTAAATCTGATCCGATTGGACGCTGGAAAAGACTTGTGTTGCAGTTGTGCTAAAAGGTGTTAGCTTATCATATCAATGCTAACCATGTAGCAGCTCGCTAGTTCCATAGATGATTGGTTCCTGAAACGGTGTAAAGCTGGATGGCTAGAAAATAACTTTGCTCCAATCTAGTGGCAAAGTTACAGATTAAGAACTATAAATATATTAGTTGTTGAGCTTTTATATTTATTTATTCAATAACTTAGCAGAAAAAACTGTTTTCAAATTTAAAATGTTGCTCGTTTTGATATATAGTTTTCAATTAAATTAACTCGATACAATTTATTACTCACCACTAATAACAAAATAACATAATGTACAGTAAAGACAAAACAAGGTCAATACATTCATTAGAAAACAGAATACTAATATGTAGGTTAATTTAAAACATTTACAAAATGTGAAATTTTGCCTTAAACTACAAATGATCTTAAAATGATTTAAAAAAAAACTGCACAAATAACAGCAGGGATGAAAACTAATTCAGTGGCAGTGATAGTAAAAACATCTGGGAGGAAGTTTTTAATGTGTTAATGCTCCTTTGTGCACCTCCTGCACTGGGTCAAAGGTCATCCCAGCCCCCAGCTGGCCTACCTGATCTGGTACAAAGCCAGACTGTCGTCTCATCATGCTGGAAAATAAAGAAATAAAGGTTGACGTCTTTAAAGCAAACTGTCCCATCCATACGCATTCAGTCCTGGTGGAAAACTAAAATACTTTAAGATGTTTTAAATTAACCTACATATTAATATTCTGCTTGACGACCTTCTGACTTCCAGTTAATCAACCAGGTCAGAACCTGGATACACTTTCATCCCGCCTCCATCTGTAACGTAGCCTAGATTCACGACTATAATCTCAATATAGTTCTTCCTTTTGCCATTGGCTATTGCACTAATTTCTCAGAACAACCGGCTGTCGCTCAAGATAGGAGCGCCCTACAAACCCTGTTCCAACCTGAAACAGTTAAACTCGCACTAACGTCTGAAGAGATGGATTCATACTGAAACACCTTCATATGAAGAAACAACAACTTTTTTCTGTCTGTCAGAAACTTTTGATTTTCTGTCTGGATTTGGTTTCAAAGTTGTCCCAAGCAAACAGGAAAGTTTTTACCAAAAGAAAACTGATAAACTTTTGTTTAATCTTTTATTGACAGAGTTTTGCGCAAATTTGCAATAGAAGCCTAATTGGAAGAAAGGTACATTTTACTGAACCACCACTAAGTTTCCTGGTTGTTTTGATGATTTTTTTAATCCGATTGCCTTTTTTAAATTTTGTCATCAGGCCTAAATGTGATTTATCTAACCAGCCACCCTGAGCCCAACCTGCAGCCTGGTGGAGCGTTAGTTAGGCCTCATTCAGACCAACCCTTCGGTTGCAGCCAGTCAGGTTGGGTGGCTGACATTGCAGGCGTCGCGCCGTCTGTCCTTCTCATTAAAACAAACTGTTCTCAGTTAGAAAGGACCTGATTGGATCAGAGTGCATCTAGTTGGCTCAGTTGATGTGAAAGTTGCTGATGCACTGAGCCTCACACATTGCACCAATGTGAACATCTGTCCCTATATAATTACTTCAGAGCATATGCCCGTGAATGCACACACTCAGGTACATGAATGTAATTACAGCAGGGTGTGCTGATTCTTTCCTTTACAGGAAAAATCAAGCAAGTGAAGCAGAAACCATATTGTTCCATTTTTCTGGCCATGATTCATATTTACTGACAACAGCAGTGAACATGTGAAGTGAGAAGCGACTAAAATCCAGGAAGAATTGACATTTTTAATGTTGAACAGCATAAAGAATCTACCCAGTCGGTTTGTAACATTAAAATGTTGAGTTTTAATGGCTTGATGATTTTTTACATCCTGCTGTTAAACATGTAGCATTATGTATACACACACAGGCACATTTAATGTATTTATTTTTATTTTTCACCCATTTTACCTCTTTTGCTGAATCATCATTACCTGATGTTAGCCAGTGATGGCTAGCATCAGGTTTAGCTGTCACGTTATCAATATAACTCGCTAAATCTTAAATATACAAAAGAAAAATGGACGCAGTGCTTTTCTACTAATGGACAAAACTATGATTAGTAAATAAGTTCAGTAAAAAGTTTTAATTAAGAAAGAAAATAAAGAGGGAAAGAGGTGCTAACTCAGTTATGCTAGCTTGACTTTGACAATCTTAACATGAAGATGTGCTGCAGAATTCAGTGTTTTAGTTCACACACCAGCTCTCTGACAGATCATCAGTAGAGCAGGAGTTTAAATGAGTTTTGTTCAGATGATCAATTATTAATAATCACAAAATAAACAGCAAACCTGAAAACATTAAACTGTGACGCACTAAACTCATAATTGTCAGAATAAACTCCCAATATTACCATAATAAAAACACAATAAACGAGAATAGAGCCGTAATGTTTTGATAATAGTCGTAATACTAACAAAATAAATATATTTAAATATATAAATATATAATATTGCCAATAATGACATATATTAGTAGTAAAAGTCATTTTAATAGAATTCCTCCATATATAAATAAAAAGTGAAGAATGTCGCGCATCTTGTAAAGTTTTGCTTTATTATTGGAAATTTGAACAATCATTTTAAAGTCCTGCAACTGATAATAATAATAATAATGATAATAAGAATAATTTGATGCTAAACGATAAAGTATATCCTCATTTGTGAAAGAAAAAAACAGACGGACTTCATAACTACATCAAAGCTTTACTCTCTTTAAAGCAACTTTTTCTCTCATAATTTTACAACTTTCTTATGGTAATATTATCACTTTATTCTCATAATTAAAGGAAAAAAACAATTATCTGGCTCTAATACTTTGTAAAACCCTTTAGTGCCATCACTACCTGTATTTCCCAGCATGCCTTGTGGTTCTGCGGCAGCAGACAGGGCTTGCAGCGTTTTGCAGTTTGAGGCGTTAAGACGCTCAGATCTCTGTCACTAAGCTCCGGAGCGACGCGTCCAGACGTGTTGCTCACAGACAGGTATGTGAGCAGAGTAATTAAAATGCCTTTTGGAAGTGAATTCAGATCATTTTCACTCATAATTCCTCAATAACTGACAGATGTCACGGAAACGCTCCAGGATTTTACTCTGACTTCAACCAGGCGGAAAACGTCTGACATGAGCTGCTCACTCTGCAAAAACATGGAGTATTTAGGTTTAGTTTATCGTGTAAATATTTTAAAACACTTGAAATAAGACAAAACTATCTTAAAAGTAACTTTTTAGCAAGATGTTTGAGTCAGTATTTCCTCAATCTGGATAAATAAGCACTAAGAAGTGAAATAATCTGCCAGTTGAACCAGTGTGTTTTCATCAATATAAAGGATTTATTGACTTAAACAGGCTTAGATTTGATGCCTAAAATTTACTTTTAAGTTAGTTTTGCCTTATTCATGAGTGCAAAGTTTTTTTTCACAATAAACTGAACCAAATAACTTGGTAAAATGTTGTGTTTTTGCGGTGCTGATGGTTGTTTAAAGCGTTAGCGGCGCTGAAGCTCACAGACGTTTCCATTTCCCAGATTCCCACAGCGAAGACGCCTGCTTCTTATTTTTGTGCACACACACATAAACAGTTTCAGGATCCAGGGATCAAGTTGTGATGAAGCGTCTCAGCAGCAAAATGACACAATCACACAGCGCACCGCCACATGTGCACTCCAACCTTTCAGCCTTCGCAGCGGGTAACGTACACCAGCGACCGATTCCCAAGACGAGGCCAGCTCCAGGATTTTCAAAATAAATGGATGATTTATTAATACATCAAAGTAATTATGAGGTAAAAAATCAATCAGCAGCTACCCAATCCAGGGTTGAGTGTTATTCCAAAACGTCCTCTCAGGAGACGGTGTCCATTTCAGCAAGTCAGAAATGTAATTAGCCTTTCGCCTGGGGGCTGCAGGCTGCGTTCAGGGCGACCTCAGTAAGCAGGCGTGTCACTGATACCAGACCTCGTGTTCACTGCTGCAAACACAAACAAGCCAAAGAACAAAGACAGTTTTTATGCCCATTCACAGATTCATTGATAAATTCAAGAAAAAATCAGCTTTAGCATTCCTGAACTGTTCATAAACTCACGTTATGAATGGAAACGTGAAAATCTGAAAAGCCAGAAGATAAACAACATGGCTGACGGCTTAAATCAAGGCTTCAGCCGCTTTAAATGTTGTCTGCTGCTAAACACCTGATTCAAGAGCCAAACACCAAATTGCAAGAGCATAAGAATATGTGGGAAAACGAAAGCAATGCTAAAATGGAAGCAATGCTAAAATGCTAAATCAGAAGTTCTAATAAAACAGAAGTTATGCTAAAATGAAGTGTAATCTTACAGAAACTACATTAAAACTGTAGTTTGCTAAAACAGAAGTTATGTTGTTGCAGGTTTTCCACTAATTAGCAGTGTGTGAAATGCTAACTAAGAAGTTAGTTGCGCTAACTCTAATGTAGCCGTCATAAAGCTCTGCTCACGCTAATGCGCTATAACAACACAGTATTTAGCTGGAGCTAAATTCAGCCATGCTGATGCCCACCAGGCGTCACGAGGCTCTCAGAACAACTTATATGTGAAGTTTTGTCTGCATTTCTTTAACACAACAAACAGACAAATAAACATGCTCTTACTTCAAAATAAGAGCATGAATATAACTGTCTAACTTTTATTTTAAAAAAGGACCAAAACTTCGACACATGTTGAACTTTAATCAACTGAAAATTTACAAAACTGTCAAAAATGTGTTGACAAACTTAGCAAAAATGCTACTAGCGAGTTAGCGGAAGTATGTCCACTGTTTTAAAGTAAATAAAAAATTATTGATAGAAAACTTGCTAGCATGACTTTATTTTTAACACAGTTGTGTTGTAACTTTTGCATGTTGTTGGCTCTACTGGGATGTTAATGGTTAATTTTTCTCCCAGTGCGTCACAAAGTTCAGGTAGTGACTCATTCATCAAACAACAGAAACTCACTGCTGCTAATTGATGCTCATCCTGTTGAGCAAAACAAGAAAAACTGGAAAAAATAACACATAAAAGCTACAAATTTCACCTCAGTGTTTGTAAAATGTGCCTGGAACAATAAAACAAAAGTGAAATATGCAAATGAATCGATAGTTGAGTGTTTATAGATCTTAACAAACAGGAAACATCAACAGGAGAGCCGTCAGAGTAAATACAGCTGAGAAGTTAAGAAATGAAATCAACCTGGAGCTCTTAACAAAAACGGAAAGCTGTAAAAAGGAAAACACACAAACGCGCCCAGGAGGCTTATAGTGTGAACAGAAAGCTAAAAGCAAAGTGTTTACTCCTAAAAAAAAACAAACAATCTTTTTAAATATTTCTCACCCAGGAGAAGCTAAGCTAAAAGGAAATGGAGTTTAAACTGAGAAATTATCCAAAATACAAATGCAACTCAAAAAAAGTTGATTTCTTAAAGCTTAAGATGTGAAGTTTTTCCACTTTTAATGTAACATTTAACCTCTACAGTTCAACAGAAAAACAATACTGGTTTCATCACACCTTCAAGCTAAGGTGTACATGACACTGTGGGCTTTGTTCCATCCTGACCCTGACCATTACCTTTACAATACAGATTATTTCCTCTGGATTTCGGTACAAGATGAGCAAATATTGAGAAAATCCAACTAAAACAAACTAATTTTATTTTGGTGTAATTGGATTCTTTGTATTTAATTACACTTTAATTTTACAATGAATTAATGCTAAAAAATAGATCAAAAAGTTGCTCAGAAACTAAGGATTTAGATGTTAGTTTAAAAAATGTGACCTCACTTGTAGTATTTCTTTGGGTTTTTAGTTAAATTGTACCAAAAAAATTTTCACTAAATATTTAATAATTTCTCCACTTATTTTCAACACTTTTCACTTTTCTCTCCTTTATATTTTAATTTTTGCTTTTTAATTTGCGTTCTGTGTTTGTGTGGATTACTTAAATTGTTGCCGACATCTGGTGTGGATTTCGTATGTTGGAAATTATATTTGCTGTGAAAATATAATCATCCTTATTTTACCCATTTTGTTGCACATTATTGTAATTGAATTTGAAGGCTGCATAACTTTCTGGCTGCGTCGTTTTAACAGAATTACACAAGGCTCTGGTTTTTACGCAGCTATTTTTACATCCAAAGGAAAAATGAAAAACATGTGGCGTGGTTTCACAGGTCAAACTTTTCTTTAAAAAAAAACCAAAATAAAACAGCTTAAACACTAAAAATCTGATTTTTAATTGTTTTCATTACATTTTTTTTCATTTAATCTGCATGCTTTTTGCTACATATCAGTTTAAAATTAGTTTATTTGATTCTCTGGAGCAGAAACTTGTTTTGGCTCATCCTTTCAGCCGAAGCTGAATTTCTGTTTACGTTACCTGCAGTTAAATAATCATAAACAAAATGTTTGATGAAATTAGCATTTCTAGAAAGGCATGTCTGACAAGTAAATTATTGATGAGAGCAAAAACTAAAGCTTACTAAAGCTTTTATAAAGATGACTGAATTGGAATATCTTGTGTTTTAGCTTTAGCATTAGCTTTCCCTGATTGCTATGTTGGTGTAGTGATTTAGCATTAGCATAAGTATTGTTTGTGATTAGTGCTTTTGGGTTAGCATCACTAACTTTTCTGTTAGTTTGAAGCTAATATTCCCGAAAGAGCAAAGTGAATTCAGGGTTAAAAATGTGAGATCCACTAATGTTGTAAACAAGCCATGAGGAAAGGGTTAGAGAAACAATCGCTCTTCTGTCAGGGTTTTAAAAAGCATAATCTTGTTTTTCTCTTTAAGAAATCGACTTAGATGTAACACCATGAAGTATAGAAAACGAGCTACAGCTCAGATTTAACAAAGACTGGCAGCTTCTTCTGCTTCTACTTTATTACTCAAAATAGAAACACAACAAATTAAGGACTCTGCGGCTTCTGCAGCTATTGATTGAAGCCACTTCACACATTTTGTCACACTGAAACTGTGACGATTTGGTTTTTTTCTTCTTCTCTGATTGTATTTACAGATTATATGCGGGGTCCAGTGGAAAGCAGCAGCAGCAGCGGCTCAGTTTGCCCAAATGATTCAGGGGACAAAGAAAAAACGCTGCAGGCAAAGAGAGCAAGCTTCGTTTGAAATCAGAATTAAACCAGAACAAAGCAACCCTGGTCCTGCTTTCCTCCCGCTCTGTTGGTTAGCCTCGTGTTTCCACTTTAAACCTACTCTGTGGATATTTATTCAGCTTACTCTGCACTTCGGTGAAAGGACTGAAATAAATGGTACCATGGACTTCATTTACATGTTGCTCTCCGCGTGTTCTTGACCTCTGAAGAGCGCTTTACACTACAAACTATACTCACTCATTGATATAACACTTAGCGCTCCTTTACAGGTGATGCAGCTGAAGGAAAAGCTTCCTGCAGCTTATTATTTCAAAAATTAAAAAGGCAGAAGTGAGGAATCAAACCCGCGACCTTCAGGATGACAGACTATTAAACTTAATTTTCATCTGCAGCTGACCAAAATACAAATCACACTTTAATGTTTCAGAGGCTCTCAGGAAATCACTTGACCGTAGTTTCATAAATGGCCTCCGATTAAGGAGGTTAGCCTTTACGTTAGCGCTGATAAAACTCCATCTGCTGAAGGAGGAGCAGAGCTGTGAGAAAATGTTGTTTTTGTACCAAGATGGTCCAAAAAGCTGCTAAATATCCACACATTTCTGACTGGCAACTATTTTTAACCTGCTTTATTATTTTGCTCTCCAAATACATTAGCATCAAATAATTAGCATCTACATTTTGAACAGTTTGAAACTTTAAAGCGTTTTTCTGCCTGGTTAATATGAGGTGCAGCTTGTGAATCTGCACAGTCAAAAACTAACAATAATTTTGGAAAACAAACAGACAGTGGTTAAGTTTTCAAAATAATATTGAGACAATGTTATTAACCCATTTATAAATGTCACAGGTTAACACTAAAAATGTAATTAGTAAACAAAACATTTAGCAAATTATTAATATTTACCAAGAAAACCAACTTCAGACTAAATATTTGTGTTCCAAACTACCTAGTTTCAAAGTAAATATTTAGTTAGTCAGCTACACATGCTACTAGCTAACATGCTAATCCACTTGCCGATAACCAGAAGTGGGCTGTCAAAATAAAAGCATAGTCTTGCGGTCTCTCAATAAACTCCTGCTGGTGACGAAGAGGTGACATGAGCAACAATTGGAGTAAATCAGAGACACCACCTGGCTTTTATTTTGACAGTCCACTTCCAGTTATCAGCATGTAAATTTGTATTGGAGCTAAATGTTTAACTCTGAGCTACATATTTAGTTTGGACCTAAATATACAGCATGTTAATTAAATATATAGTCTAAAACTGTGACATTGAAAGAATAAGATGTTGAAATTAGTCCTCGTTTTTTTCTCTTAAAACAGAATAAATAAAGCAAGTTATTGCTGCAGCTTTTGAGTTTGTAACTTAACAAACAGTGTGAAAGAAAAAAGTTTAAATAGCACAACAAGCTTCTTCAGGAGGCGTTTGTGTTGTTTCCTGCAGTGGTTCTTGGTGCAGCGCCCCCACAGGCCAGGAGGGGAACAGGTTTTTCAAAAAGTTTGGTTTATTTGACTCAGAGTTGAGAGAAAGAAAACCACAGCAGCTGGAGATGGAACAAATCTTGCCGTTTTTGTTCCCAACCGATCCGAATCCACTGGACTATCAAGTGTGGAACCAGTCGTAGAATCAGGCGTTCTCGTCCAACATCAGTGTTTGACCTCACAACTGTGCTTCTGAAAAATACCTCAGATTTACACCTAAACTTTGTAAAGGGATTACTAGGAGAGTTAAGGATGTTTTAGCTTTTATTTCAACAACTGGAGATGAAGAGAGGAAGGATCTGTAATCTGTAATCAACCAGCAACAAAGCGATTGTTTCCAAACATTTGCAGCTTTTCTCCCCCAGAACATCATGAGGTCAAGTTTCTTTCCCAACCGATTTGCTCCAAAGGGGGCAAATCGAACACTTGACCTCTTGAACTCCTTCAGATGTGGGAGGCGTCCGGATCCACGACAACAACGGTTGATTCCACAATCCGTCCCGGAAATAGAGCCGCAGCCTGCTGGAGTTATTTCTGGAGAGATAGAGAGACAGAGGCTCCATGTTGCTTCAGAGAGGAGCCTGCTGGACAATAACGCCGTGTGCGGGTGTGTGTGTGTGTGTGTGTGTGTGGGTGTGTGCGTGGGCGTGTGCGTGTGGGCGTGTGTGGGTGTGTGTGTGCGGGTGTGCGTGTGCGTGTGTGTGTGTGTGTGTGTGTGTGTGGGTGTGTGTGTGCGGGTGTGCGTGTGTGTGTGTGGGTGTGTGTGTGTGCGGGTGTGCGTGTGTGTGTGTGGGTGTGTGTGTGCGTGGGTGTGTGTGTGTGCATGTGTGCGTGTGTGTGTGGGGGTGTGCGTGTGTGTGTGTGGGTGGGTGTGTGGGCGTGTGTGTGTGTGTGTAGGCGTGTGTGTGGGCGTGTGCGGGGGTGTGCGTGTGTGTGTGTAGGTGTGTGTGTGTGTGTGTGTGTGTGGCAGAAATCGGCAGCACACTGATTCTTTTATAGCTCCTCTCTGTGGTTTTGCTTTTTATTTCCTTCAGCCTGTATTCGTTCACTATGGTGGAGTTTTAGGACCAGGTTGAGAAAATTAAGAAAATGTAAAAATTCAAAGAATAAAGTCAAAGTTTTTTTACTTTATTCTCCAAATATTTACTCTATTCTTGTATTATTTATACGTTATTTCATTTTTTACTTCAATTTAGTATTTCTTTATGTTTTTCTATTTGTCTGACTTTAGTCTCATAATGTTACGTCTCTTATGATTGGCTGAAAGAAAGCAGGTTTCTGATTGGCTGCAGATCATTCTTTATTTTTTTAAAAACAGTCACAAACCAGCAGCATTTTGTTTATTCATTTATTTCAAACTGGTGTTTAAAAACAAATAGGGCAAGAGAAAACATGCATACATAACCAAAACAAGATATTTACCCTTTTTGGTTAAAAAAAAGAAGACGTGAACGATTTTCTCAATTTAATGAAATATATTCAGTAATTATCAGAAATATATAATTAAAGTTTGTAACTCCAGATCTGTTTGCATCAAAAACATGCATGTGCATCTCAGTGTTGTCATGATGTGCAGATTTACAGTGAACCCAAATGCAGCTTGTAGATGAAGGTTTAACCACCCAGAAAAGAAGGAGGACACGGGGGACACGGGGAGCCAGAGCAGAACAAAAACCAGGGACAACTGGGAAATAACAGGATTCGATGGAAGGAAACCAGCAAGGAGGAACCGAGAATGAAGTGCTTAAATACTTGGAGGTCGAATGCTGAACAAAGACCTGGGCTGATGAGCTAACGGGTTCCAGGTGAGGAGAGAGAGGAAGTGACACAGGGGGCGAGGCAGAGCAGACTTTAATCTGACTAAATAACTAAACATAAGAAACACGATAAAAAGTAGAGTGACTAGACACCTGAAATAAACGTAACTAGAAGGAACCAGCGGAGGTCAGGAAGTAAAACAGATGCTAACAATTATGAAATAAAATAAATCTATCCTCTTTAGTTTTCTACAAATTTATGCCCTTATTGTTTTTTATTGTAAAACATTTTTATGGTAAAATCACTGAATTTATGCGTTGTCTGTTGAAATACATGAAAGACCAGGGAGAGGCAGTGCAGTGCTCAGCCTCAGCCTGTGGGGGCGCTGTATCACACCTGAATGATGATATCATCATTATACTTGTTTAATTACACATGTTCTGTGTTGATGTTCCACAGTCTGTGTCTGCTTGTGCATGATTCCTAAACCATCATTTTCTGGGTCCTCTGCGTCAGTTTTCTGTGTGTTTATTTTGAGTTTTCTGGGTCTGAGTCTCCGTGTTGTCCGTCTCCCCTTGATTGTTCCGAGGTGTTTCTCGTTCTGTGATTACCCTCTGTGTATTTAACCCCACCTGTGCTCTTTGTTCCTTGTCGGGTTCTTGTCTAATCAGAGTCGTTTGTCCACCAGTTGCTACCAGCGTTGAGCCCTGGCTTCCGCTCAGCTGTGCTGCCTGACTGTTGGACTATTTTGGATTAAGTTTTGGATTTTTTGTTATTAAACCATCATCATTTTCTCATTTAACTGCGTTTACCTCGTCTGCCTCATCACCTTCCACCACACTTCATGACAGAAGGACTCAACCAGACCGTATGGTGAAGTAGCTGCTATCATGGACCCAGCTGGTTTACTTTCAACAATAGAGGACTACGTAGAGGCTGTGGCACAGCCTTATTCCACGCTTTCCACACCTGGGGTTGGTGGAGTTGCAGTAGGAGGCAGAGTGGGAGCGCCTGACAGCTGTAGCTGTCCTGAAAGGTAACCCTCTGCCTCCAAAACCGGACAGTCCATCCTTCCACTCCACCACCCCAACTCCGTCCACTCCGGGTCCAGCCCCAACGTCTCCGAGGTTGGCGGCGCCTCTGGTCCCAGCTCCTGCATCTCCAGAGCCGGTGTCACTGCCGCCTCCAGCTCCTGTCCCCTCCACACCTGCGGCAGCTGCTCCAGAGCCTGCTGCAGCCACTGATCCTGCCTCAGTCCCTGTGGCTATGGGCTTCCAGGTGGCTAGGCTGGCACCTGGCCGACAGGCGTCCAGGCTCGTGGCGTAGCCAGCCCCAGTTAGTGGGTTCTCTGTCCCTATAGGTGGGTCTTCCGCACCAGTTAGTGGGTGTGCTCTTTGTGTCCCTCCACCGTCCCTTCCCAGTGCCCCTTCCGAGCTTCCTAGTGCTCCTCCAGAGTCCCTGCCTCCCGGCAGCCCCAGAGACTCTTCATCGCCACCTCTGAGCTACGTCGCTCGCTGGATCTTCCCCGTGGGGGTCGCTTCCTGCGCCGCGTATGCCCGCCGGACCTCCCACTACAGCCCCCCGTCCTGCGCCCCTCTGCCCACCCTGACTGTGTTTTTGTTTTTCTTGGACATTTTTTAGGTGGCCCGTAGCCGCCCTTGAGGGGGGGGTACAATCATGGTTTGAGTTTTCTGTGTGTTTATTTTCACCACACTTCATTACACTCACATCCGCAAAACATGACAAATACAGACGGAACAAAACCATTCAAGGCCACTCTTTTTGTTTGAAAACAAGAAAGAAGACATTTTTAAAAAACCAGAATGAGACATTTATCAATAAAATCATTTAAAATAAAGATAAGATCATACAGGATTTTAATCAGTAAAGAGACGTCAGCCAAAGAAAACATACACATGATTTTTTTTTAAATGTGACCTTGCTAAATTCTTTTATCTTTTTTGCTATATTGTTAGATGTAAATAAAAATATGGCTTCCATATTCTATATCTGACCCTGGTGGAGTCTCAGCTCCGCTCATCACTGAAGTAAAAACAGAAACGATGCAGAAACAATAGAACCACCAAAACAGAAAAGATCCTGACAGTTTTCTGTGTTTATAGGCACTGTTGTAGCTCCATATGCTCCACTGTACTCCTCCTCTGAAACTTAGACATTTTAATTGTGACGGACTGGCACTCTCTCTCTCTCTCTCTCCCCCCCCCCTCTCTCTCTCTCTCTCCCTCTCTCTCTCTCTCTCTCCCTCTCTCTCTCTCCCTCTCTCTCTCTCTCTCTCCCTCTCTCCCTCTCTCTCCCTCTCTCTCTC
>CAEGAD010058328.1:0-30348 GCA_903067055.1 Poeciliopsis paucimaculata
ACCATGCTAGTTTAGCTTTAGCATTAGCTTCCACTAAATACCATGCTAGTTTAGCTTTAGCATTAGCTTCCACTAAACACCATGCTAGTTTAGCTTTAGCATTAGCTTCCACTAAATACCATGCTAGTTTAGCTTTAGCATTAGCTTCCACTAAATACCATGCTAGTTTAGCTTTAGCATTAGCTTCCACTAAATACCATGCTAGTTTAGCTTTAGCATTAGCTTCCACTAAACACCATGCTAGTTTAGCTTTATCTTCCATTTAATCACATGTAGGTGTAGGAATTTTTAATTCGTGGAGCTAACATTTAGCTAACATTTATAATTGGCACTTATAAATGTGGGATTATAAACCCACCACTGATTAAAGATAAATTCTGGTCTTTATGACTAAAATATGATTGAATATTCTAAATGAAAAGTTATGGGGGGGTCGTGTTAAAGGAAAAGTTCTGGTTCTGATTTGTTCAGGCAAAACAGTGACTGAAGATAATTTCTTGGTTTCAGATTAATAATGAATAAAACCGTTGTGTTTCTGCGTTCAGCCCCTTGCTGTTGCACTCAGGAAGTTTCTGTGGTTTCCCAACATCGTTCCGGTTCTGCTGACACCTCAGAAATCTGCTGACTCATCCACTCCGGCTCGGTTCCGCTGAGTCACTCAGATTAAGAACCGGCAGGCGGGCCGGTGCAGAACCAGAGCTTTGTTCACATTTGTTCACCAGCTCTGTGTATTTCTGGGCGTTTTGCGTCCCAGTTCTCCTGCAGGTCCAGCTGATCCGATTAGCGAACCTCTGACCTGCAGCGGGACCAGAGGGTTCTGAGGTGTTCGGGCCGGAGCGACTCGGCACACAGGAAACTGTTACAGATATGATGTGGAGCTTTTTGTGCTCAGCTGGGATTATTCAGATTAGCTGGAAACACAGAAATCCTCAGATAATCCCTCCAACGGTGACAACACCAGAACCAGAACCTAGACGGGATAGGTTTTGTTGCTGCTTTCCTTCAGCGGCAACAAAAACCCAAATAAACCCAAACTGACTAGAAACATCTTCTGTTGCCTCGCTGACTCAGCAGCAGCATCCGGCTTAAAGGTTCGCACAAAAAGTACAAATCTGTAAACAAAAAACAATAATAACATACTGTACAGCTACCAGCAGTAAAATATGGGACTAATCCAAGGAATGCAGCTAAATCAGATCAATTTCCAAACTTACAGAATGTGTATCAATCATTGAAAGTCAAAGAGTTTACTGCATGTTGGTGCAGAAAAACAGATGAGTAATAAGAGCAGAAATGATTTTTAAAGTCACTCCTGGTAAGAACAGGTTGTGCAATTTATGGTTTGAGAAAGTTTGAACTTCCTCCTTTTCAGATTTGATAAGGAGGCTTTGGGGTCAAAGTTCAGTTGTTGTTTCAGCTCTGAGATGCTAATCGGCGCTAAAGTGAAACATTCAGAGCAGAAATCCTTCCAGCTGTTCAGCATCCGGAAGCAGAGCCAATATTTCAGTTTGGTAAAAAGAACCAATGAGACCCAGCGCCGCTGCTCCTACACGCGGCCACCTGGAGGCGCTGTTCCAACAGCCTCTCTGATTTAATCTGACGCCCTGCTCAGCCTGCGATGGAGGAAATTTAACTCATGAAATCTCTTCTTCTTCTGTGGCTGAAAACTTTGATCCACGGCGTTCTTTCCTGCAGCGGAGTAATCGTCCTCAACTCCTCCGTGACCTTGGAGCTGCAGCCAGAGGTCAGGCAGCGGCTGGAGGAGCCGGGAGGAGGAGGAGGAGAGGAGGAAGACGTTCACCTGCTGTTCTCTGCCAGTCCTCTGGAGGGCGCCGCAGCAGCGGCGGGCTGCGCCGTGCCGCACACGCCCGGTTCTCCGCCCTCCTCCCGCAGCGGTGGCCAGCGGGTGAGCCGCCGTTATTCTGCACGCTCCTGCTCTGACCTCTGACCTCTGACCCCGCTCCGTTTCCCCGCAGACCAAGAGAGACATCCTGTCTGAGACCAAACACGTGGAGCTGGTGCTGGTGGCGGACCATCAGGAGGTCAGTGAGGGTCCGTCTCAGAAGGTTTCTGAAAACACTGGAAGATTTCCACGTCTTCTTTGTTTTTTTAGATAATTTTTCTAGAAAATTTGTGAGATTAATGTCAAGATTTCTTTAATTTTTTTCTCCAAATTGTTTCCTTCAGACATTTTCTAAGATTATCTAAAGAAACGTTTTCCTTCCAGTTCCTGAACTACCAGAGGAACAACCAGACCATCGTGTACCGGCTGCTGGACGTGGCCAACCAGGTGGACTGGGTGAGTCCCGGTCCGGCCCGCTCCGACCCGGTCCGCTCCAACCCGGTCCAACAGAACCGCCCCGCTCTCTGTTTCAGTTCTACCGGCCGCTGAAGGTCCGGGTGGCGCTGACGGGCCTGGAGGTCTGGAGCGACCGCGATAAGATCCGGGTGGAGAGGAGCGCCACCGACACGCTCAACAACTTCCTGGAGTGGAGGAGCAGAGAGCTGCTGCCACGCCTTCGCCATGACAACGCCCAGCTCATCATGTATGCCTTCAAAATAAAAGCTCCTGGTTTATTTAAGTCCTCCAGGCTTTGGCGGGTTGAAATGTTCCCGTCATTTAACAAAATGAGTTCAAGGTCCTGGAAAGTTTTTGAACACAGTCATAAAGAGACGCCTTAAAATCCTTGAATGTTTTGGGGTTTTTAACAGAAAACTAAGGATTCATTTAGTCATCAACTTAAAAATCACCACAGTCTGTGTTTCCTTGCTGAAATATGTAAACTTATTTTACTACTAGAAATACGCTCAAAAAATTCAGACAATTTTGAATTTGTCATTAAAAATTTGTCACTTTTTAATGACAAATTCGACATTTTGTTACCTGAGAGAAAATAACAGAGGAAGAATCTGCAGCTATAAAATCCTTCTAAAGCTGAGCATTAATACAGCGTAGAGCTGATCTGGGATTATTATTGGATTAACAGATTAATAATTGGATGCAAAAAGGCTTAACTGAAGATTTATTGAGCAGAAAATGAACCAGAGAGTTCAGGTGAGACAGGTTTACAGACTGAAAAGGGTTTTCATCTTAAAAGCTTTAATCTCATTTGTTTTACAGCATTTATATTCCAGTTAATGAATAATCAATTAATCACAATCGATTATATGTGGAATCTGCTAGTGCTGGGTCTGTGTACACCGGGAGGAACTAAGCCCTGCAGGATGCCGGCCCAACGGACCCACTTTCAGTTTATAAACTGTCTTACCTTAAGACACAAGTTACAAATATTGTATTATTGATTATTGATCATTGAAGCTACAGTTGGGTTAAGTAGACCTTAAAGAGTCGGACCAGTCCAGACCTTAGACAATCCAGTCTGGACATTAGAGAGTCCGGTCCGGACCTGAGCTCTGTCTGACCCGCACAGGGGCGAGTCGTTTGACGGTACCACTGTGGGAATGGCGTCCCAGTCCTCCATGTGCTCCAGGGACCGATCCGGAGGCGTCAACGTGGTGAGGCCCGCTCCGCTCCTCCACTTCCTGTCTACTTCCTGTCTGACCTGGCTCTGTTCCTCAGGACCACCTGGTCAGCGTTCTGGGCGTGGCCTCCACCGTCGCCCACGAGCTCGGACACAACCTGGGCATGAGGCACGACACGGCCGAGCGCCGCTGCTCCTGCGACAACGAGCCGCGCCTGGGAGGATGCATCATGGAGCCGTCAACCGGGTCAGAACCAGAACCTTCCAATCCTTAGAGGCACTTATTTCACTTCCAATACCGATATCTGTGGTTTACCATCAATCCGATACACGTTGCATGTTATTGTTTCACATGATGGGGCAACAAGCTGATTCTTCTTCTTTCTCTCTGTAGCGGCGCCGTAGTAGAACCGTTAGCTAAATTAAACTATGCAGCTATAAAAATTGTAAAAGAATAACTCAAAGCCACTTGTATTACTTATTCTTGCTTTCTGTGTTGGCTGCGCTACACACAGACTCATCGCCATAGCAACCAACAACAATGCCACTAATGATACAAAAACACACAAACATTTCCTGGGCAAAGAGCAGAACATCCAGTCCATTATAGTTTTATGTTTTCAGGCTTCATGTTTATTTTGCAATTATTAATAAGTGATCACTTTAGTAGATTAGCTACCACTGCTATTAGCTACCGCCGCTATTAGCTAAGCTAACACACAGCAGTGGTAGATCAGCTAATTTAAACACCTGCCATACCGATGATATGTCAGAGTTGTTGTGTGGGTTGCCTTATTTTATGTTTTAAATGAACCAAAACACACCCAATTCCACAGTACATCTACATGTTAAGTTTGTCATAGTCAAGCTAGCATGACTGATCTACTTCCCTCTTCCTTGCTGTGTTTTTTATTAAACTTCTTCCTGACCTGGTCATCTAGTTCTTCTAGATGACCAGAAGAACTAGATTCTTCTGGTCATCATCTGGTCTACATTGCAATGTACATTGCAATGTAGCAATGTACATTGCTACATTGTGTAGCAATGTAGCAGTGCTTTGCTACATTGTGTAGCAAAAGCACTGCGTCTCTTTTTCTGTCATATTTCACGTGAACTTAGTGCCTAATGTTGACAGCTTAGCAGCTAGTTATCAAGCTGTGGAGCCAGCCACAACTTAAGAACTATGTTAACATGACTGTTGTGTTGACAACTTGACAGCTAAAACCAGTGCTACTGTTTGTAGCACGTGTTGATTCAGAAATGAATTGATGTAGAGTTTTTATTTTTAAACAGACACAAATGTACTGATTTTTACATTTATTTGGTAACTGCACCAGTACAGCTCACTTAGATACCAGCATGTTTGACCAGCTTCACATGCTGGTCAAACATGTAAAACAAACTTGGTTCTAGTTCTGGTGTTAGCATTAGCTTAATGTAAAATTAACTGCACCAGCTAATAAACCATAAACTGACAAAGCAATAGGCTGACTCACCTGGTCAGACATGTGAAATAAACTGCAACAAGCTTTCTTTCAAATGGATCAAAGGGCAATTAGAAATAATGAATTTAAAGTAAAATAAATACAGCATAGAATTGGACTGAATAGATCTGCCCTCATGGATCGATAACAAGGTCTTAATAACTGATCTAGAATTTTTTAAAACGTCGGGACCGATTCAGATATTGACCTCAGACCGATGCATCCAGTCCAAATTTAGCAAATTGTTATTAGTGCTAACAGCTATTAGGGCTAACTGTTAAAACCTCAGCTGATAGGAGGGCAAAGGTCAAATAAACCCTGAAAGGCCTTCCTAGTTTTTGAACAAGTAGTGCAGAACCTTCCTGTCTGAGCAGGAAGTGTTTGCTGACCTGCGCGGCTGCTGGCCGTCGCTAACAGGATTAGCCTGCCTGATCTCCCTGTGTTGTGGCTCACCTGTTCACCTCTGACCTCAGCTTCATGCCGGGTCAGAAGTTCAGCAGCTGCAGCGCCGCAGATCTGTCCGTCAGCCTGCTGCACGGCGGCGGCATGTGTCTGTTCAACGTGCCGCAGCCGGACCGGCTGCTTGGCGGCCCGCGCTGCGGGAACCTGTACGTGGAGAAAGGAGAGGAGTGTGACTGCGGCCTGCTGGAGGTACACACCTGTACACTTAAATACACACCTGCACACCTTAGTATTCTCCTATGCAGCTTAATTATTCACCAGCCCACCTTAATACGTCAGTAATAATTGCTGCGCTCTGATTGGTCAGGAGTGTGATGACCCGTGCTGTAACGCCTCCACCTGCCAGCTGGTTCCTGGAGCTCAGTGCTCCTCAGACGGTATCTGCTGTGAGGACTGTAAGGTGAGGCGGACTCCAGCTCCACAAATAAAACTTGTCTGGTTCAACCAGAATCTCGCTAACGCTTCTTCTTCTTCTTGGGTTCAGCTGCGCGCGGCGGGTTCGATGTGCCGTGAGCCGCTGGGAGAGTGCGACCTACCTGAGTACTGCACAGGCTCCTCCCCTCACTGCCCCCCCAATGTGTTCCTGCAGAACGGAGAGGCCTGCCGGAACAGCGCCTCCTACTGCTACGGAGGAGTCTGCGCCGATATGGATTCCCAGTGCCAGATGTTGTGGGGGAATAGTAAGAAAACCAGTTCAGAGTGATTCCAGTAAAAGTAGCAACACCACTGCAAATGGACCCGGTTGGTTCTGGTTCTGTGTGTCCAGATGCCAGCAGCGCTCCAGCCGTGTGCTTCTCATCCGTCAACAAACAGGGAAATAAATATGGAAACTGCGGTCAGCTGACCAACGGCTCGTACATCCCCTGTGCCAACCCGTGAGTAAACACTGATCTGCTCAGCCTACAAATCCCATGATGCCTTGGTGATCCGGGTTCATCCGTCTGTGTCTCTTGTTGCTTCAGAGACGTTCTGTGCGGCAGGATCCAGTGTCAGGGCGGGACGGAGCGCCCCCTGCTGGGCAGCATCGCCCAGATTCTGACCGTCCGCTTCAACCACAGCGACCTGGTCTGCAGAGGGACGTTTTTCCACCTGGACGACGACGTGTCCGACCCGGCCACCGTGGCCCAGGGCACTGCCTGCGGGCCTGGCAAGGTCAGAGGGCACTTCCTCCCTGCTCAGCCAATCAGACTTCATCTTAGATCAACTTAGATCTGATTGGCCTACAGGCTAACTTGTTTCTACTGGTTCAGGTTTTCTTTCTCATTCAGCCTTAAAAAGTTACATTTAGTGATGAGAAATGAGTTTTTTACAGTATTAAGTATTAAATTGTAGTTTATGATACAGATACTTCTTTTTTGTGTGTAATAATAATAATATTTATTCTTCATATTATTAATAATATCATTATTCCCTGTGTGTGTTTGCAGGCTTGTTTGAATCAGAAATGTGAGGATGCGTCCGTGTTTGGCGTAGAAGAATGTCGCAGGAAGTGCAGCGGTCATGGAGTGAGTCACACCATTTCAGGCTTCAAAATAAAATAATTCAATAAAAACACATTACAAAACAGTAAAACCAAATCATGAACCATCTGTTTGTTATTAATGCTGACCTCAAAACACCAGAGTCCTGATTTAATCAGCATTTATCCTGAAAACCTGCAGAACAGAAAATACATAAAAACCTGAAATCAGTTGTCAAATTAATTCACTCTTATAAAAGAAATATATTTTGATAGGTTTTTAATTCACACAATTTTGGTATTATTTGCATTTTTTATACTTCAAAAACTAAATATTTATACTTATAATTGTTTTTATTTTGTTCATCAATTCATTCAGTTTTTATACACATTATTTAAAAATGAAATAAACCAATAAATAAAGGAGCAAATAATACCAAAACCTTCTAAAGTCAAAACATGTTGATTTATAATTAAAATGGAGCATTAATATATTCATTTTACATGAGTGAATTAATGTCCTGCAGTAAAGACAGATTAAATATTATACTCCATAACAAATAAACGCTGAATCTATTTTATATGCAAGTATTTTGGGATCTAAACTGTTTTTAAAGTGTTTATTATTTTTTAATAATGTGAAAAATAGCCAGACCTTCAGGAAGCCTGAGGAAAAAAATGTTTAATATTATTTATCTGATTTCATGGAAAATGGAAGAAACAAGTTTGTATTTTTTCTTTTTGGACTTCGGAGTAAATCTGTATTTTAATAAAAAATGTTTGGCTGTATCAGTAACGATCTGGCTGCGTCATGTGATCGGCGGTTCCTGTCTACCTGTCTCAGGTGTGTAACAGCAACAGGAAGTGCCACTGCGACGCCGGCTGGGCTCCTCCTGACTGCCGGTTCTCTGGACGCGGCGGCAGCGTCGACAGCGGCCCGGCCGCCGCCGCTGCAGGTGCTTCCCCCTCAGAACCAGAACCAGAACCGGCTCCGGTTCCGCTGCTGACCCGCTTGTTTCTGTGCTCAGAGTCCGATCCGGTCCGGGTCGCCCTGCTCCTCATCTTCTTCTTCATCCTTCCCGTGGTGCTCCTCTTCCTCGCTCTGCGCTTCCCCCGTTTCCGCCGGACGCTCTGCTGCCTCGGACCCAACAGCCCGTTCCACAAGGCCCGGCAGCACAACCGGTACCGCTGACCCAACACACACACACACACACACACACATAGACTTCACGCATTACTCTGCTCTTACCCACAATGCAGTGTGGCTGACTCTGAGCTGTGGGGTTTGGAGTTTGAACCCGCCCACGTCTGCAGGTACTGCTGGACCTGCCGGGTTCTGCCAGGTTCTGCTCAGCAGATGGTTCTGTAGGCTCAGTGGTCGTCTGGGGTATCTGTGAGCGCTCAGTATCCTACCAGCTCTCAGGCTGTAATCCATATATTTACATGCAGACCTTGTTGCACCAAAGGAAAGTCTGTTTGATGTGATCATCATGACAAACATAAATAAATATTAATACACATTAACATGAATCCAACATGTAACAAACTGATCAAATTGTTTTGTTTTATTGATGATTTAACCAAATTAAAGGAGGTCAAAGTGTATTGAATTGAGGTGTTGTACCGAGTTACACCACCAGGTGGCGGTGCGTCCCCTGCTCTGCCAGTCTTCAACCAGTAAAGTCTCCATCTTACTTTAGCTTAGTTCCAGGTTGCTAATGTTCACCAAACACATGGATGGAAATGATTCCTTAAAGTTTTTAGCATCTAACATTAGTTATTCCGTCGCCCGGTCGTATGAAGTCGATGTTTTCAGAGTGAAATAACTGTTACATTTGTTAGCATTTCGGCACTAACATGGTAGTTGCCCTGCTAGCTTAGCAGCTAACGTCTAAACTATTAGCAATGATTGTAACGATCTAGAAATAAAGTTTGAATACCTCACTGCCTGAATTTACTCATAAGAATATATCAGATGAGGTTTTGTTTTTTCTGATTTCTCTAAGTGTGCTGGTAGCATGCTGACTGCTCAGACATACTCGCGCCAACTCGACGGTCTGTGCTTTTAAATCTTCACCTCCCTGACTGATGTGATCACACCTGCTGTAAATCCACTTAAAGCTGCACTCACAAAGATCTCAGTATGGATCCCCTCTGGATCAGAGCAGAGGGGATTCTGGGTAATGAAGTCCTGAGAGTTGAGGCCTTCAGTGCAGCTTTAAGTTCTTCAGAGATCCGAGGATGAACCTGTTCCCATCTGTAGCCGGGTAGTTAGCGTGATGTTGTGTTTCCTGATAAACTAACAACATGAAACCCAGAGCGGATCCGGACCGTTGCCGGTTCCGGCACCTCTTCCTGACCGCCACGGCGTAACCATGACAACTGTCCTTCATGTTGCCCAGGACGCCGGCGACGGAGCGAGTAGACGGTCGCAACGGAGAGCAGGTCCGACCGCTGCGATACCACCTGAACCCGCAGTCCGACGTCGCGCTGGCGCCACCTCACAAAGAGGTAACCATGACAACAGCACCACACACACTGAGCGCTGGCTGGAGGAGAGTCTGGGGTTCATGACCTTTAAACTGGAAGCAGAATGTCTTCAGGTTCTGGTCCTTTGGATCCATTTCCACAGAGACTCAGCAGAACTGCACCGAGTAACACCAGCAGGGGGCGTAGTTTGCCTTCACCATGCTGACTTAAGCAGCAGTGAACAGTGGAACCGTTTTCTCTCCTGATTGCTTTGGGTTCGGTCTCCATGGTAACCAGGTGTTTCATTTCTGCTCCAGGTTACAGGTGGATCAGTAAGACCAACATTTTACCAGCATTAGCTTCCTGCTGGATTCAGAGTCGTTGCTATGGAGACGGTCATAAACATGCAACTTTGTTTTCAGCATGTCTGAAACGCTTAATCTGATTAATCACTTATTGAAATAGTTGTTAACTTAGTGATCGATTGATCTGTACCTGGAATACAGACTGAAAGAACAACACATCCGGATTTGAGGCTCCTCCGATTGGTCGGATTTGAGGCTCCTCCGATTGGTCGGATTTGAGGCTCGTGGGAGGAAAAGAAACGGCGAAGCGGCGTCTGCTTCCCTTTCTCTTTTATTAATGCTGCTGCTGCTTTCTGCCTCTGCTTCCTGTTTTCTCTCCAATCAGGTTCATGACAGGCCTGCTCCTCCCACTAAGCCCCTCCCCCCTGACCCCGCCCTAACACCCCCGCAGCAGGTAACCAACACCTGGCCGTTCGGTGTGTCTGTGCGTCCCGCTGCATCTCAGCTGCTGCTCTGTAGTTTGTGGCTTGTCGTCTCGGTCCAGTCGTCTGTGTTGTTTTTATGTGGGATTGTTTATGAAATTATGGGAAAATGTTTATTTTTCTATATCAACCAAAGACTTTCAATAGCAGAAATAGTTAATTTTTTATCATTTAAGTTGAGAAAAGCAGAATATTAGATGATATATAACATTTAGCAGCTCAAACGTTTCACCTGCATCCATCTTGTCAGACTTTGGTTGTTTGGATGTTTTTGTGTTTCATCAGATTTTGTTCATCTGATCTGAACATTTATTTTATGATCAGAAGGTTTGAAGAACAGTTTGATTTTAACGATGATTGAATTAATTATTTCATTTCTGCAGTAGAAGAAACTGAACTTTGTCTCTTGGTTCTTCATGTTTCATCCAAAAAGTTTCCACCGATCTGAACATGACTGGAAATTAAAGGGATTATTATCTGCAGTCAGAACAGTCACACCGATGGGGCCAGTAAGGTCACCGATGGGGCCAGTAAGGTCACCGATGGGTCATTAGTGCTGCTAATGGGGCCCATCATGTCCTGATTAGCATGGAAGGCTAACAGAGACGTTAGCCTGACAGAAGCTAGTGCAGCAATACTTTCACAAGTGGGCCAATCCGACCTAATGGGGTCATAAAGGTCAATAATGGGACCACTAAGGTCACCAAAAGGTCATTAACGGGGCCGTTATGGTCACTAACAGGTCAATAAAGTTTCTTAATCATTTAAGTTTATTTATATGGTACATTTAAGCAACAAGCAGTTCAAAATGCTTTACATCATAAAAACACAACAATAAAAGAAATCAAGGTCACCAACTGGGTCGTGTGTGGCTGACTCACCAAGTACCAGCTTCAATAGATCACACTGATGGGGTCAGAGCTGGGCTCCTGGGGTCAGAGCTGCAGTCGGTGTTAGAAAGGTTGAGCCACTGCAGCGTTTCTAACAAATCAAGAGAAGTCCAGTTTTCTTTAGCAGTTAGTTCACTGAATCAGTTCACTGAATCAGTTCACTGAATCAGTTTGTCTGATGGAGTCGATGCTCAGAACTCGATTGGTTCAGAAACTTTACAGAATCCAGAAACTTTAAATAGATTTTCACTTTACGGATCTAAAAATAAACTCTGTGTCGGTGAGAGGGTAACTGCTCCTTTATCTCCTCCTCCCGACCTTTGACCCGCTCTTCTTCTTGCTTTCATTTCTGCTGCTTCAGCTGGTTAAAGCGCGACCAGCTGCCCCCACCAAGCCTCTGCCCCCTGACCCTGTCGCCCCCGGCAACCAGGTAGGCTCACCTGCAGTCTACCCATCTGACCGCTGTTTACATCCAGGCTGCTTTAAAACTAATGTTAATGCTACTAATATTATTATCAAGTCACTAAAGTCATCATTTATTATTTATTTTGAGCTTTCAGTTTCAGTTATTATCAGGCTCAGTTTTAACGACCAGTCTCTGTTGCTATGGCAACCGCTCTTCAGACCGACCCGGTTCTGTCTGCATGCCGCCTTTCCATCTTCATCTTCACTCTTCTCCTCTTCCTCCTCACTAACCTTTCAGCCGCCGGCGAGCCGACCTGCCCCGCCCAACAAGCCCCTCCCCCCTGACCCACCTGCACAGGTACGCCGCTCAGCCGCTGGTCTGATTGGCCGGACTGGATCATGTGATCATGTTAGACTCTAGAGGTTCAGGTCTGCTGATTGATGGATTTGAATGAGATGTAGTTGCCATGGCAACAGCTTTAGTATGTAGTGAACCAAACAACAGTTAGAGACTCATCTGCTTTATGAACGTTTTTCTGATCCGGTCTCAAACTTCTTCTTGTCTTCAGGTCTCTGTTCCACTAAAGCCCATCGTACCCAAGAAGCCCCGCCCACTGGCTCCGCCCACTCAGCCTTTCCACCCATCAGAGAGCGGCTACGCCTCCAGCACCAAGCCGGCTGCGCAGGGCGCCGTGGCGCCTGCAGCCGGTCCTCACAGGTACCCATAATCCACCTGGACATCATTATCCAGCTGCCACTGCTGACAGGTTTTCCTTTCAGCCAACTTTCTGATGAACATTAGTAAATGAGGGTCCCTGACGCACGGAGTTTATCAGACCAAAACAAAAAGCAGATTAAACATGTTCAACCCGGTTCTACTGGAACCAGAACCTCCAGCTGCTGTGGTTCTGACCCAAACCAACCTGTTCCCCTCCTGGCCTGTGGGGGCGCTGCACCAAGAACCACTGAAGACACTGAGAGCAACGTCCTTCTTCACCAGATGGAAACAAGATTTTAATGTTGGAGGATTTCTCTTTACGCTAAAGACCAGGAGCCATTTCTGCTGCTAGCGCTAGGCTAGCATGTTAGCTTCTGCTGTATTTACCCAGAATGCCCTGCGCTGTAGTCCACTTCCTGCTTTTAGAGCGGTCTCTGATGTGTAAAATCGATTTCTTTTTTATCTTTCCAAGCTGTTCTAATATTTTTCCCTCATCAAAAACAAACCTGAAGTGGTGCATTCTGGGAGGCCGTCTGGAGGTGGAGCTTCAGACAGAGCAGGAGTTTTTAAAAAGACAGAGGCCCAATTTCAAAGCATCAAGTCAGAAAGTCAAATGTCTTCAGTCATATTTAATATGGGTTTTATGTATCAACTGAAGGTCACACAGTTATTAGACTGTGTTTTAAAATGGCACCGTGTGACTGGAAAGCACGACACTGGCCCTTTAAACATTTCCATATAAATGTCAAACAGACCTTTGGTCTCCAATCCATCCAGTTCTGCCAATCACATCGCGGTTCCAACTGGGCCGGTTCTGGTAGAGACGGTTTTCAGTCCAAAGATGGTTCTGATCTGGGGTCGAAGGATCTTCCTGTTGGGAAACATCAATAAGGTCTTGGTGTCAATTCATACATAACTGAACCCACAGAAATTAGATTTATTGATATTTTTTAGATTTTTCAAAACTTATTTTTGTCCTAAAATGGTGAATGTTTGGAGTCGAATCATAATCTACATATTTTCAATCATACATATATATTGATCTTTTATTAAAATCTTTAAATTAAAATCTGCTTTTAATTTCTGGTGAACATTTTTAAAAATGGCCACCAGGATGTATGTTTTTCAATAAAGTCAGCAGCAGTTATTAGCGACAGCTAACCAAAAGGTTGGGCTCATGAACCGCTAACTTGCTAGATGAGAATTTCAGCTATGCTAAAAACAAAATTTGTAAAAACTTCTAAAAAATGTGCAGAAGCCAAACGCTACGTCGCTAAACACAGAAGTAGCAAAAGCTAACACTAGAACATAAAAATTCCCAGAAGCTAACGGTAAACAGCTAAGCACAAAAAATGAGCAAAAGCTATCGCTGTATACACATATCAATAGCAGACGCTATCGCTAAACCAATAAATCATTAAATTAGCAGAAGCTAACGCTAAACTACTGAATAAATTATCAGAAGCTAACGCTAAACTACTAAATAAATTATCAGAAGCTAACGCTAAACTACTAAATAAATTAGCAGAAGCTAACGCTAAACTACTAAATAAATTAGCAGAAGCTAATGCTAAGCAGCTAAACTCTGTGTTTGCAGACGACCTCCTCTTCGTCCGAGTCGGCCGCCCGTTCCACCAAAGTTCGAGTCTACGCCTCCGCTTTAACCCCAGAGGCGCCGAGCTGGACGGAGCGGCGGAAAGTGATGATGAAGATGATGAAGGTGATGATGAAGATGATGACGGTGATGATGAAGATGACTTCCTGTCGTCGGATCCGGTCCTGCAGGATCTCCAGCCAGAAACCGACCGCCTCTCAGTGCCTTGCTCAGCAGCGTCATTCAGGATCCAAACCTGCTGCTGGTGACCTTACAGCGCCCCCTGCTGGCACCATGGGATTATGTGCCTTGCTCATGGACACACTGGACAGAACTCTGAGCCAGGTCAAAGTTCAGACGGTAGAGTTGGAGGATCAACGCAGTCTCTGATTGGACGGAGGAGGAACCAATCAGATTCTTTATATTCCCACAGACTTCGGATGAAACCCGGAGAAAAACGAATCTGAAGATGTTTTCAGTCCATCGTTCACAAATATTTCTAGCTCAAGTTTTATACAAAATGTTCTGATGTGAGAAAAATTATTGCAGTCGATTCGTTTAGGAATAAAATATCCAACATCACCGTTTCTTCTTCTTTAGTCGGTTGCTCCTCCCACTGTGTTGGCGACGGTTCTGACCCGCTCAAATCTTCAGAACCTTCTGGACCTAACCAGTTTCTACATCCAATCCTAGACCAGGACGTCACTGCTGCAGGACTTCCTGGTCTCTGTCCAATAAGGGAGCAGAGACACGCCCACTCTCCACAGATTTAACTTTATGAACATCTTATGATAAAACGTCCCACAGAGGAAAATGTAGCTGTAAAGTAACTGGATATTTAATGTAGTTAAATATTCGGTTCTGCTCAGACTCTGAAAGTAAATCTGTTGCTTTAAATCACCAAGCAGAACTTTTCTATGTTGCTTTCAGCTAACGGGACGTTTCTGTTGCTGGAAACGTCCCGTTGCTTTGGTGCTTCGGTTTTTCATCTGTTGAAAGCAGAACTTTGTTGCTTCAGGAGTGAAAATCTGCACATAAAATGATGCTTTGCTGCATTTGTTTCTGTCTACAACAGTAAAATAATTCCGGTGATCCGTCCTTCCTTCTCTTGCTCAGCAGTAAAAATCTTCCCGCTGTTTCTTCTTTTTCGCTTCGACGTCTTTTCGTGTTCAAACTTACCTGACGGTGCCGTCGCTCCGCCCACAGCGAAGCTTTCAATCTGTTGCTATGACAACGATCATCCACCGAACAGAGAGTCAATTTGACCAGCGTTGGCTTTAAAATATAAGTCAAAAGATTCAGAAGATTTTAACTGAGCAGAATCTGGATTTCTTTGTGTTAAAAACAACAAATGGAATATCTGTTTCTATTTTTCCAACTGAAGACAAACTTGTTTCTATTTCCAGGAATTTAAAGTATTTAAACTGAGCAGCAAATGAAGGAGAAACAGGAAATTTATCTGAGATAAAGAAGATGTTTTCCCTCCTGTGGATCCAGATCTTCTCCTTCCAGCTGCATCGGTTCCCTGAATCTCCTCTGATTGTTTCCTGATTTTCCGCAGAAGAAGAAATTCCGGCTCCTTCCTGCTGCTTCGGCTCCAAGTTGTGTGTAAATCACACACAACTCTGGTTTGGACCAGAACTTCCTGCTCCTTTCTCTAAGTGGTTTTCAGAGAAGCGTGTTTAAAGTTCCTGAAAGCATCGCTGGCGCGTTATCTGCTGCATTTCATCACATCCTGGAGCGCTGCTGCCTCCTCCTCCTCTTCGTCGCCTCAGACTGAGGAGAGGAAGCTGCGGCTGATTTGATCGTCATTCTGAGTGCTGCTGCTCTGCGCTCCGGATCGACCCGACCCGCAGCATGGCCTCTTCACTCGCCCTCCTCTTCCTCAGCCTGCTGGGCTCCACGCGCGCTCTTCCTCCTCCTCGGATCTCCTTCCTGCTCTGTAAGTCGCCAGCTGATTGATTATTGATCGGCTCTGATCGGCAGGTTGCTGCTTTAGACGACAGGCTGAAGAATGTCAGCGTTTATCTTCCTCTCTGACGTTTTCCTGCCTTGGAGCTGATTTTGATTCTGCTGCTGTGGTTCCGCCGTTTGGGTCAGAGAACATCTGATCAGAAAAACGACAGAAGTTTGTTTCCAGGATTGGGTCCAGAGTGAATAATGGTGCTGCTACGCCCAGTTTCATGGTCCAGCTCTGCTGTCATCTCCCAGAAGGATGAAGGCGTTCTCACCATGCTGCAGCAAAAACATCCAAACATTTTAGATTCATTTGAATTTAAGTCACATTTTGAATCAATTTAAGTTTATTTAATCAGCATAAACAGGTTATTCAGTCCAGAACAATCCAGTCAGCAGCGCTTCTGGTTTTCCTCTCCTGACCAAGCATGTGGCGACAGTGGACAGGAATCACTTCCTCTCCACTGAGAGGAAAACATCCAGCAGAACCAGAACCGCCTCTGCTGTTGAAGTACAGAGAACGAGAACCGCACCGCCGTCGGTTTGTTTTCTCAGTTTAAATCAGGAATCTGCCGGTTCCGGACGTCGGCTTCAGAGCAGAGCAACCCATGGAAACGCTTCAGGGTCCGATACTGGAAAAGGTTTGAATACAAACCAGAACCGAGTCATCAAAATGACCAATATGGCCGCCGCGCTCAGCATGTTTGGCTTCAAGAAACAACAACTTATAACCAAGATGTGGTTTATCAAACTGGGCTGCTGGTTTTAAAGGAGGCAAATCTGCATGCAACAGTGTCTGCAGTCACCACGGCAACCAAAACGTAACCGCAGCTGGTCAAAATATTTGAACATATGTATTTAAAAGCAGATTATTATAAAGAGCTAATGATTCCTGTTGCTCTGCAGGCGTTAAAGATTCAGAACCAAACCTGGAAATTAAACCTGACAACTTTTTAAAACACAAAACTTTACATGCAGCATGAAAACACTTTTATCGAATAAAAGTTACTCTGTGTTTAATCACTAAATTAAAAATAATTCAATAAGTTTATCAGACAAGCAGCTGTTAAAAATATTAGGGAACAAAAACATCCAAATTTCTAGATTAAATCCTTATCAATATAATCCCACAGATTGAAACCACATGAATTTATTTTAACTGATCAACTAGATTAATTATTTATGGTGTAACATCACTGATGACTGAAGAGGCACGTTGACTTCCTCTAACTCTGACCTGGGTGTTCCTCAGGGAGGTGTACTAGTGACTCTTTATGTTTTTAAGGATTTTGAGGTTTCAAACGGGTCCAGGCTTGCAGGCCTTCCTACAGGATCCTGAGTCGGGTCCAGGCCAGAGACGAGCCCCGGTTCCTCCACAAACTTCAGACTTTTATCAATATTTGCTGGGTTTTTTGTCATATTAGAGGCGTCTTGTTTCCTGTCAGATAAAATTTGCTCTGCAGATTATTTAAAGGCGCCCAGACAAAGCGGCGCGTCTCTGCACTTTGAACCACATCCTGTCTGAGCAGAACCCAGAAACAGGAAGCTGCTACTGAACGGGTCAGCTGAAAGCGAACCCACGTTTCTTCACCTGGCCTGTTTTTAGATCACCTTTAATTCACGTCTGAGACTCAGACCTCAGTGGAGGCAGACCTGAGGTCAGCGACGGCTTTCAGATCAGATGTTAAACACTCACTTCGTCACAACGCTCACTAAAAGTTTCCACTAAACGTCTGATGAGACAGACTCATTTTTAGATTTGATCTGGTTTCCTGTCGATCTTAAAAGTTCTCTACGTATAAAACAGCCTCATTGTTAAAGTCGTTTTGTTTAAATCTCAAAACAGAAACTCGTCAGGTTCTCCATCTGTAATGCGTTTATTCTGTACCCAGAATGCATTGCTCCTGCAAAGCACCCAGCAAACAGTTTAAAACCTCCTGATGTTCTTCTGAATCAGCAGCTGTTAGTGAAACTGAACAGAAATGAACCAAAGAATCAAAAAACCTACAAGTGCAATGACCAATTGGAACCTGTAGAGGGCGCTATGCCACACTGTGTCATTGACACGGCGGCTATCAATACGGTTGAACTTAGTGCTTTCTGATTAGCGTACCCTAAACACCATGTTGGCGTAGCGCGCTAGTGGACCAAATGTTTACTTAGCGCTTTAGGATTAGCGCAGCTAGCTAGCTGTTTAACTAGCGGCACCGACTGCTGGTTCTGAAGAACCGTTGGCTCATCAGACCAACCGGTCGTGTTGTTTCTTCTCAGACTCACCAGAAAGACCTTTGGTTCACTTCAACCTCACAGACGACAGCAACACCACCACACTGTTGCTTAGCAACGACAGCTCCACCCTTTACGTTGGAGCTAGAAATGCCATCCTCTTATTGGATGTCAGCCGGAGTGATGTCATCAGCCTGAGGAGCAAGGTGAGCTCCAGATCATCCAGGTGAAGGCGTCCGACTCTTCCTGCTTTCACACTCTGGTGTTTGTTGTGTTCAGGTGACATGGAGTCCGTCCAAGAGCGACAGAAGAGACTGTGCGAACAAAGGCCAGGATCCGGAGGTAACGGGGGATCCGATTCGTCCGATTCCACCCAGAACCCAGTCTGATGGAAGAGAAAACCCTGATCCCTGAAATTACAATGTTTTAACTGCAAAAACAGAGAAATGAATGGATCAGGAGCTGGTCGGTTGGGTCGGTTCTCCAGAATGTGGGCAGGAATGAGGGGTGGAAAGGTCATAGATACGGGTTTTATTTGAGCGTTAAAGGAAGCATTCTGAGTTTTACCAAACCATGATTTAACTGGTCCGATCTGCAGTCGAGCGTTGTCTGTATAGTACATGAGAACTGGGCCAAACACACAACCCTGTGGAACTCCGTATTGCAGCTGGACTTCAGTGTAAAAGTTTTTTTAAGGTATTTTTCACAGATAGATTCTTCATAAAGAGAAGTTCACATGGTGTCGCTGTTCTCTGTGTGAGAAAGTCTCTGGTTGTCATGAACTGATGGTCTGTGGTTGTTCAGGAACCTGTTAGTGAAGTTTAGCACTTCACTAACCAAAGATGACTCAAAACCTACAAGAGGAGTTTCAAATGGTTTCATCTCCTCCTTTTCCCCAAAATGAGCCCTTCAACACTTTGAGTACCTCCAGCCTCAAAGCTTCAGAAAGTCGTTCAACATGAAACCAAACAGACGATCCAGAACGGCCACCCGGGATCGAAACCTTCTCTCAGATCTTCATCGACTCAGATCATCTCTAAGCAGTAGGAGACCATCTGGAGGCTTTAAGAGTTTGGTCGATCATTTGTGTTGTTTCCTTTCTGCCTGCAGGCCGACTGTCAAAACTTTGTCCATGTTGTTCAGCGAATGAACTCCACCCACCTGTACGTCTGCGGCAGCTACGCCTACAACCCTCAGCAAGCCTTCATCGTGAGTCTTCGTCCTCTTTTGAAAGGCAGGGATGGAAACGGTCATGAGGTCAGAGAAGGTCACGACTTCTGTTTGTCTCCTGCAGGACGTGAAACGTCTGTCGGTGGTCCAGCAGGACGAAGCTAGAGGGCGCTGTCCGTTCAGTCCGTTTGAACGCAGCTCTACGGTCGTCATTGGTCAGTTTGAGTTTTATGTTAACGTAAAGATCTGCAGACAGGGCAGGTTACAGAAATGTTTCATGGATATTATCAGCAGAACATGTTGAATGCAGTTTCTATTTGAAGTCTATAAAAACTTAAGAAGAGTCAGGAAGAAGCTTCGCCACACTTGGACTGGACCAAGACACTCTGTTTGACTCTGGTCCCACTGGAGGATGTCCAGTGAGAGGAGAAAACCAGCTGCTGTCTGAACAAGCTCTGTGGCTCCGCCCCCTCAGCAGCTGATGGTTCTGGAGTTACTGGACCTTCTTGAAGCTTCTTGTTAGGAACTGAACCGCTCTTCTCAAGGTTTTGATGAGCTTGATAACTTTCCTTTCAGCTGCTGTTATGAAAGGCTGAAGATTCTCTTCGTAGGAAACCACTGAAGAAAAGACTAATGAAACTCATAATCATCATCATCTGCTTGTCCGGGTGACTGTGGCAGCGGCCTCAGCAGACGTCCCTTTCCCCAGCCGCCTCCTCAGGAGGAAGCCCCAGGCGTTCCTCCACCAGCAGAGACGCATCGTCCTTCCAGTATGTCCTGACTCATCCCCTTGGTTTCCTCCTGGAGGGAAACGTCTCCCTCACCAGGCATCCAGAAAAGATGCCAGAGTCACCTGAGCTGATTCCTCTCGATGTGAAGGAGCAGCAGCTCCCCGAATAACTGAACTCCTCACCCTTTCTCTGAAGAAGAGCCCAGAGTGAAGAGGAAACTTATTCATTGTATCCAGGATTTCATTCTTTTAATCATGACCCAAATTTTATGACTGAGAAATTTGAGAACAAGATCCCAAATACTTGAACTCTTCCATAGAGGGAGGAAGTTCCCTCCAAGCTGGAGAACATAAGTCAGCCTTTCTGGTGAAGAACCATCGTCTCTGACTTTGTGGAGCTGATCTGTCTGTCAGGCGCCTCACTGTGAACCGTCCCAGTGCATGCTGCAGGTCTTGGCCAGAGAAAGCCAAAGGATGCACGACTTCTGCAAAAGGCAAGAGATGAAATCCACTGATCCCCGACTGGCCCCTCCAGCTCTTGGCGGTGCCTAGAAATCCTACCTATGAGTTACTGTCAGGTTCATCTACCTAAGCATTCTCAAACAGGAAAAGAAGAGAGAGACAAATGAGTTTTAGATTTACTTGCGCAAGGAGAAAGGACAGGGAGCTGCTTCAGTTACAATTTCCTACCCGTTCTGAAGCACGCTCCGCCTCACCCTCTCTTTTTATTTCCTTAGGGCGGTCCTAGTTACATAGCCTACTTGGTTGTCTTGAGTTAATCACATAGCGTTGCTGCTTCTTCTGTTCTCTGAGTCACAGGCGTGTTGCACCTACAGGCTGTCGTAATGCAGAGTGCAAAGTTCAGAGTTCTTGTTCACTTCCTTCTGGAGAAACAATGCAGGAACTGATGAACCTTCAGAACAATGAGGTGTGTCTCTGGTCCATAAACTTCAACTCTTAATCATCTGTTGTTTATTCTGCCAGGTCACTTATCACTCTTGCTGCAGATTATCTGGTATCTGCTCCCAATTTAGAACGCTTGTTGCTTCCTGCAAAACATCACTCAAAGAAACACATTTCAGGAACAAAGACATAAAGTATTTATATTGGTAATTAATTTAATCCTATCAGTTACAAAAAGGACCAGTGACAAAGAGCGGTCCTCCCGAAGCCCTGGGAACTGCGTTAGTGCCGGCGATGCGGACCAGGCTCCCTGTACAGAGGACGGAGAGCTCTAGTAAAGGACCCTGGAGTCCGTATCCCCGGGGCCCTTCCTACGGGGGCCTATGAGGGACACAGTTGCTGAATTGGTTGGGGAACTTGCCAAACCTGAAGAACCCTGCAGACGGTGCAGCTCTGCTCCACGTCTCCTCATAAACCAAACCAGGCCTCACTGAGCAGGAGTCCTTAGTGCTCAGCGTTTCTCTTGTCTTGCAGACCAGGAACTCTTTGCTGCCACAACCACCGACTTCAGGGGAAGCAAGCCACAAATTTCACGATTCCTCAGCAAAGATGGCCGCCCAGACATCAGCCTGGACTCCTCCATCAGTTTACTTGAGGGTGAGTGGATAAAACCTCTGAAGTGTACCTGTAGAGGATTCTGCTACCGTCCTGGATCCTGGCAGAAAGAACTGATTCAGAAATCTGTCCTCTCAGGCCCCTTTTAGCAGATTTCACTCAATCATCTTAGAAAGTATTATAATTTAGCGTAAACATTAGCAACTGTAATCTTTGGTCATTCAGAAATCTGACAGAAATCCCTTCTGTGTGGTTTCAGTCAAACCACACAGAAGTGGGTTTAATATAAGATCATAGTTCCTCATTTCAGCCTGAGTGACTCAGTTCCTCTGTCTCATAAACGTCTCTGAAAAATGTTGCTCTCATTTTGAAACATCCTGTTCTTGTCTATAGATTGGCCAACAGGAGAGGTTTGACTAAACCCTTTAACTTTGCTAAAGTTTCACATCTGCCTGATGAGCAGTCCATTCCTACCCATGAGTTTCATCTTCAATCAACACTTCCTGCATTTTCAGAGCCCAGATTTGTGAGCGCGTCGTTGGACCCGGCAGGACAGAAACTCTACTTCTTCTTTTCTGAAATTGGGAAAGAGTTCAGCTTCGTCGACGAGCTTCAGATTCCCAGAGTGGCTCAAGTCTGCAAGGTTCTGGAGACGCAGAGCAGCGATCCATGACCCGGCTGCAGATCAGAGATAATAACGCTCTGCCGGTTTCACAGGACGACGTCGGAGGACAGAGGATTCTGCAGAAGAAGTGGACATCCTTTGCCAAGTCTGCTCTGCTCTGCCAGCCGCCACAACAGCTTCCCTTCAACATGCTGGAGGACATGTTCACCCTACAGCCACTAGAGGGCGCCGACGCCTCAGAAACGCTGTTCTACGGTGTCTTCACCTCCCAGTGGTGAGGCTGCATCTCATTGCTGATGGCGGTGCTTTTACTGACCGGCTAACATGAGAGCCTGGGTTTCAGGTCCAGGCGGCCTGAGTCTGCGGTTTGCACCTTTAAGCTGCAGGACGTCCGAGACGCGTTTGCTGGAAACTTTAAGACCCTGGAGAAGGAAACGTATCGACTGAAGCACTCAGCAGGACGAAGATACCTGGGACAGGTGAGAACATCCTGACCAGGTATCAAGTTACCACAACTAGCACAGCTGGCATCTGTTCAGTAGATAAAGGAAAATCTGGGCTTCGGTTCCATTCATTGTGTCTGAGTTCAATCTGCAGGTCAATAAAAACATAAACTAACGTTAATGATTCTGATCTCTTCCATTAAAGTGTCTTTCACAGAGAGCGCCACCTCTGAGACGCTGCAAATCACATGCAGGAATCTTCAGTCTCTGCAGTTATTTAGCAAGAAATGTCGACATTTCCGGATAGAACAGGACAAACTTGGGACCAATCCCAAGCTCTGGGCCGGAGGAGCGCTGAACTTCAACGCTCCTCCTGCAGTTCTTGGCCTTCATTTTGTGAACGTGAAGCTCAGGTCCAACTTGATTTAGGAAAAACGAACTGAGTCCAAATGTTTGCCTGAAATGAAGGAACTACTGTTTCATTTCTGAGGTTTCTTCTTGTTCTGGTCTTTCCTCTCATGCTTCGTTCCAGTGCCGTCTCCATGGTGACGTTGTTAGGAGATGGAGGCCAGCAGACAGTGGATTTTATTATTTTTGTATTGATGTTGGGACATAACGGTCCTTCTCGTTCTCCTGACAGTGCGGCCTCTCAAACTCCTCAGACTCTGAGCTTTCTGAGGTGAAGATGAACTTCCTGACCAGCAGCAACGTGAAACCAGTTGCAGTTCTTGTTTTTCCTGAGCAGAAATACAGTCGTGTGGTTGTAATGAAGACAACGGCGGCCAACAGCCAACAGTTCGACGTCCTGTTTCTCCTGACCGGTGAGACGCTGAACTCAGAGTGAAAAATGAACAAGTTTCTAAAAGACTTTAAATAGATGCAATGGTCCACACATTTCTGCTAACCTGCTGGTAGCTAAGCTAATCTTTTCTTTAACACTTCAGTGTTTTGCTAACCTTGAAATTGGTTAACACACTTAGCTTCCACGAAGCTAAATGTGTTGTTTTTGTAAACCTTAATAGATTTAAACGTTTAACCTCAACGCTTGTGTTGAGGTTAAACGTTTGTATTCATGCTCTTATTTTGAAGTCTGTCTGTGCTGCAGTTCTGTTTCCTCCCATGTTTTTTTTGTCAAGAAACTTTACTGAGCAAATGGGAAGTACTGAATGAATGAATGAATGAATGAATTATACAGAAGAATGCAGCACTGACATGAACAACCAGATAAATACATGCAGTAATTTCCATATTCGAAATGTTTTTTTTGCTACTCCTCATGCACGCGCATGTACCCAGAATGCATTGCTGTAGAACTGCAGGCTGCAGCGTTTTAGTGTTGTGCCGTCAGATGTTTTAGAACCGAACCTTGACCAGAATCATTTGTTCTCCATCCAGAGTCCGGGTTCCTGCACAAGGCGGTTCCTTCGGATCGGGGCCTTCGAGTCGTTGAGGAGATCCAAGTGTTCAGGGAACCTCAGCGGGTCAAAAGCATGATCCTGTCTTCCTCCAAGGTAGACCTCCCACCACAACACCTGCACCACCTGCATGGTTCTGCTGGTTCACGGTGCGGTTCTGGTTCTGAAGGGACTCGTGTATGTGGGAACGTCGGAGGGAGTGACGGCGGTACCGGTGGCCCGGTGTCACAGCTACCGGAGCTGCAGGCAGTGCATCCTGGCCAGGGATCCGCTGTGTGGCTGGAGTCCGACCCGCAGAACCTGCACAGGTTTGGACGGCGCCGATGACGACGTGTGAGTGGATCTTAATCACCCAGAACATCAGAAATGATCAATAAACTGGACGTCTGCTGATCAAAAATCAACCTAACAGTCTGTTAATATAAATAAGTTAATAAAACAGCAATAAATGAAGGAATGAATTCAGAACTGATGTTCATCAGAAACAAACAACTTTCCTCTGAGATGCAAGTTTATAAAATGAATCCACAGCATGTTGGCCTGAACATGAAGCCGTTAATGGAAAATGCTCCGTTGTCATCGTTTTAAAATAATGGCCAAAGTCACGTTTGAAAATCAATCAATCAATCAAATAAAGACATTTATTCTAGAAAGGTGACGAAATCTCAAATTATTCACCTGAGCAGCAAATAAAACCCTGGAAGGTGAAGGAACATCTGAGACAAACCGCCTGAAGCTGCTAAGCTAACAACACCTGCTGGAACCAGATCTGCTTGTGTTTACTGTGTTAGCTTCAGCTAACAGCTTTCGCTTCAGCTAGCGGCGTTAGCTTCAGCTAACAGCTTTCGCTTCAGCTAGCGGCGTTAGCTTCAGCTAACAGCTTTTGCTTCAGCTAGCGGCGTTAGTTTCAGCTAACAGCTTTCGCTTCAGGAAGTGAAACACATGGAAGTCATTTTAACATACTGGAGAAATGTTTTGATGCCAATGCTAACAGTTAGCAACCGAAGCTCTGTGCAGCTAACTGTCTCCTGTCAGGTTAGCAGCAGCACAAACCTCTGCGCCACACTGACGTGTTTCCTCTGGTCATTGTGTTTATATTCCATCTGATGCTCTCAGATTGAAACATATTAGCGCCTAGCGTATTTCATTCTCCCAGGATGCACTGCGGCGTAAACAAAATGTCAACATCCGTGTAACAATATTTAATTTACATAAACAGCCTGCAGTATTTTTGCTGTATTGTTTTTACATTTTAAAATGTTTTTTTATAAAAGCTTTTGCTGCAATTAACAAAAATAATTCATCCTTAAATCATTTATTTAACAAAGTCCAGAAGCAGTCGACCAGCCCGACTGTGTAAGAAATGAAAGAATGATGAACGCTGCTAGCGGAGGCAGTAAAACGTGGCCGTGTTTGTTTTTTTCAGAGTTCAAACGCTGGAGGGAATCACAGGGAACGAGTGTCAGCCGGCAGAGCGGATCCTGCAGCACCAAGGTAGCATCCAGATTACCAAACAGAATCTCTCTTTGCGAAACCTTCACCGGTGTCCGTCATTCTTTCCTGCAGAAATCTTTGTCCAGCTGGACGAAGTCGTGACGCTTCACTGTGTGAAGCCGTCTAACCTCGCCGCACTGAGCTGGCGCTCCGCCGACGGCGCGGTTCTACCGGACCGGCTCTTCATCCAGGCAGCGAACGGCAGCCTCCGCTTCCTGGCTTCCGCCAGGACCATCGGGAGCTACCGCTGCCAGGCAGAGGAAGGCAACGTCACGGACATGGTGGCGAGCTACGACGTCCGGCCAGCGTCCGGTCCTCGGCATCTGTCGAAGGTCAACCAGGATCCGACGACCCCGGGCCTGGAGGAGCCGTCTGTTGGGACCGAGGAGCCGACTGTGATCCCGGTTTCAGACCAAACAAAGGATGAAACCTTCATCACTAACGGTTCCGACCCAGAGGAGCACATGACTCAGACTAAAGGTGATGCGTTTTCCGTCCAGAAAACCGTCCTGACCTCCAGGAAGGACAGCCGGTCCGTGAAGGACCCGGCTGAGGAGGCACCGACCCAGAGGAGCTACCACAGCGAGCTGGTGGTGGTGTCCCTGCTGCTGGCCGCCTGCGTCCTGGTCCTGGCGCTCGGCGCCGTCCGTATCTGGAGGCGGCGGAGCGCCAGGTCCAGAACAAAGACGTCTATGGAGATCCACTCACTGAGCGGCCTGGAGGACGCGGGTCCGGACCAAACCATCATCCCGTGATGGAGGTCTGGACCGACCCAGTGGGTCCGGGCCGTTCTGAGTTGGCTTCGTCCCGATCGGTTGGTCATGAAGGACTTCCCAGCTGTAGGTCCAGTAGGTTCTGTTCCCAATGACTCAGTGTGAAGTCGAGAACCACAAATCCTTAAATGTTCAGATTGTTTCGGTTTAAAGGTCCAGACATGTAGCGCCATTTTACAGCACAATCAAGTAGCAGTTACCTGCAGGTTAAAATGTTATATATAAATATCAAATATGACTTCAAAGAAATGAGACTTCCTGATTTATCATCTTGAAATTGGGCCTCTGTCTCTTTAAGAACCTCCTGCTCTTCCTGAAGCTTGCCTCCAGGAAGTCGTCCTAACATGGCTCCTCTTTAACCTTTTAAAGTTTTTAGCAGTGTCCTCTGAGAAGCAGCTGCTATAATGAGCTCAGCAGCTGTTTGCTAATTGCTGCTGGCTAGTCTAAAGGAGCAGAGTGGGGCCGGAGCTGTGCCTCAGAGGCGGGGCTAGGTCCACCAACTGGTTCAATAAGAACCTGAAACAGGAAGCTGGTTTTTATTTTCAATTATTAAAGCAGGAAAAAAGTAAAAACAAAAAGTTTTTAGCGTTTTATTTCTAAACATACGTATTCTAAAATAAAACCTTTTTTTCTGTCCTTTTCCAGAAAAATTCATGTTCTGCATGAATGTGCCACCTGCATAGTTAATATATTTAAGCCGGATTTGTTACAAAACATTTCTGCAGCACAGCAGCAGTTTGACTTTAATGTTTGTAATTTTTCTGGTCATTGTTAAAAAATGAAAAGTTTGTTTTGATATTTTACAATATTTAGATTTATTTGAATGTTTTTCCTCAGACATGTTTCTCAGGGATGATTTGTCATAATTATTTATGTTCTCCTGTGCTTTCAGACTCGGATGTAATTTATGCCTGTAAATATTCCAGACATGATCAGCTGGTTTCCGCTTTGTGGTTTTATTCTCTGTTTGACCTGGACTGCGGCGCCCTCTGGTGGCTCAACATGTTTGTAAATTAATTCATTAGTGCTGATCTAATAAAAGCTAATAGCACTGATTGTTGCTTCTGTTCTTCATAAACTGATCATTGCTCCGATTGGACTCAGTTTAGCTAGATCAAAGACCAAATCATAAAAATCTGATCAAGATAAATACAAAATAAATCTATTGTGTTTTTCTGAGCATCAGATTTTGATAGTTAATAACTTGATCTGTGGTAATCAAATGGATTTGTTCCATCTCACAGAAATAAGAGTTTATGGAAACAAATCAATCACTGAACTGCAATCAGTTTTAGATGCTTTTATTGATTATTGGAAACAAAATGATCAGCAGAAACTCATGGATCAAAGTGAATTATGGAAAATGTGCTGTGAGTGTTTCCATGTTGATGATGTCATCAGTTGTAGGCGTCCTTGTTGGTCTGTGATTGGCTGGATGGTGCAGCCAATGGGAGCTCTGGGATCTGGACAGGCTCCGCCCCCAAGTCACCTGGAGAGAGAATCAGAAAGCTAAAAGCAGAAGAAGAAATGACCCGAACCCTGCAGACGTTCTCGCAGAACCGACCTGTCTTAGTGATCAGTCTGGTTCCCAGTTCCCTCCAGAAGGAGCAGGCGTTCTGCCGCAGGCCCTGCTGATGCTTCAGGGCGGGGCTTAGCTCCAGGTAGGTGGGCGGAGCCTCAGCAGCGACCGGCTGCCAGCGGGGCAGAACTGACTCCGCCCACACGCGGGACGGGTTTGGGTTCCTGAAACAGAACCAGGAAGAGTCAGAGTGCCTGTGAGCTGCTGGCGGACCCAATCCAGACGTTGTCCTGACCCGGTCCGTATGAAGCTGGAGGCGTAGGTCATCAGAGCCAATGAGAGGCGGCGATCAGACGAGGTGAAGCGCTGGGAGCTCATTGGCTGGAGGGGAATCCCAAACAGGAACTGAACATCCAGAGGAACCGAAACATCAGCTCTGTGGAGAGGAAGCAGGAAAAGGTCCGGTTACACGACAGAACGGCTGCGATGTTCTGACCCGGTCCTCAGCTCCCTACCTGTCCTGAGCGCTGGAGGCGGGCTGGTGGTACTGGAAGACGTTGGCGCCGCTGGCGGCCCAGTGGAGAGCCATCTGGACCGTGGAACAGATGATGAACAGATCCCTGCAGCCAGACAGACTGATGGTTATTAGTGCAGCCGGATGGTTCTGCTCTCAGAACCTGGATCAGCCGGCCGAAGCTGCAGGAACAGTTCTCACGTCTCACCAGAACCGGCAGCGCTAACTCAAAAGCTAGTGGCGCTAACTCAAAAGCTAACGGCGCTAACTCAAAAGCTAGCGGCGCTAACTCAAAAGCTAACGGTGCTAACTCAAAAGCTAACGGCGCTAACTCAAAAGCTAACGGTGCTAACTCAAAAGCTAACGGCGCTAACTCAAAAGCTAGCGGCACTAACTCAAAAGCTAACGGCGCTAACTCAAAAGCACTAACGCGTTAGTTCTTCTACAGCACATCTTAATCACAGGAAGCTAATGCTAAATGCTAACTTAAACCACGCTGATGTGTCACTGACACAAAATGAGAGGAAACAGAACTGCTGCGTAAACTCTTCAAAATAAGAGCATGAAGATAAGCAGCTAACTGCAGAAATGTTGAACTTTATTCAGTTCAACATTTGTTGAACTGAATAAAGTTCAACAAATGATCATGTTAGAACATGATCATTCTAACATGTTCAGAATGATCAAAATGCTAAGCTAAAAATTAGCTCAATTATTGGGGCGTTAGTGGAATGCTCCCAACACTGACCTTTGACCTTTATTAACCTGAAACCCTGTTGTTGGTATTTAGTTTGGCCTGATGGTCACCTGGTGGCGTTGTTGAGCGCTCTGGAGAACAGGTTGTACCCAGCAGCTGACGGTTTGTGGTCCAGAGAGTAGAACCAGGCCGCCGCGTCCTTCAGCAGCGCGTTTCCCGAGGCTCCGCCCAGAGAACGACTCAGAGCCTCGTAGAACGCCGTCTTCCCGTCGGCTCGACCCTGCAGAGCCTCGAAGTTCTAAGGACACAGATGAGACCACCGCCGAGTCATCAGACCATCTCTATAAAAACAGCAGTGACCTCTGACCTTTATCCTGCGCGCTCTGCTGATCAGGCCGTCGTGTTCTGATGTGCCCAGCATCAGGTCCACTCTGTGGAAGGACTCGGACTCGGACCGGCGGACCGGAGCCCAGGCCTGGAACGGACCGCTGACCGCCAGCAGCTGCACCACAGACAGACGGGTCAGACACGGAGGAGCCGCAGCCGCAGGACCGCCAGGACCTCAGAACTCTGACCTTTGTCTGAGCCGCGTTCAGCTTGTGAACCGGAGTCGATCTGAGGCAAGCCACCATAGGGCCGTCATCAGAGAGGTCAGAGGTCACGCAGCCAAGCTCTCGGGCCAAATCCACGGCTTGACGTCTGCCGGCCGAAGCGGTTTGGACCAAAGACGGAGAGAAAACAGAACCTCCCTACAGAACAACAGACCATTTAGAGAAGAAGATCCCAGACTGGTTTCACTGGATCAAAGAGACAAACTGCAACTAGAAGAAAACAATGGATTCAGTTTTAACAGTCATTCAGCTGATGTCACCGATTCAAAATCAATATTTAATTTGGACATAAATATTTAGCTTTAGGAACAAACCAATAATTATTTAGCTTGCTAATTAAATATTTAGAAAGAGAGCTAAATGTTTGTTTTGGAGAAAATACTTACCTCTATGAATATTTGTTTTAAAACTTTCTAAATGAATGAATCACAAATAAAACTGAACCCAGTGTTTTCCTCCTGGAGGAAATAACCCAGATTACAGCTGTTAGTTGTTGGCAGTAACTGTAAACGGCAGGAGGCCGTGGGTGTGTGTGTGTGTGTGGGTGTGTGTGTGGGTGTGTGAGTGTGTGTGTGGGTGTGTGTTTGCGTGTGTGTGTGTGTGCGTGGGTGTGTGTGTGTTTGGGTGTGTGTGTGTGCGTGTTTGCGTGAGTGTTTGCGTGTGTGTGTGTGTGTGTGTGTGGGTGTGTGTGTTTGCGTGTGTGTGTGTGTGTGTTTGCGTGTGTGTGTGTGTGTGTGTGTTTGCGTGTGTGTGTGTTTGGGTGTGGGTGTGTGTGTGCGTGGGTGTGCGTGCGGGTGTGTGTGCGTGAAAAATGCATGAAAGACTGAAGGTGTAAACATTTGTGCACATATTTAGTAAATATTTAAAACTATAGTTTTGGAACAGTTTTAAGACAGCTCTATATATT
>CAEGAD010058339.1:0-22669 GCA_903067055.1 Poeciliopsis paucimaculata
ATAGATATATATATAATCTATATAATATAATTCTGCTTCAGATATAAACTTTTTAACAACACTTACTTCTCACTAGTACACTTCTTACTTTAATATTTAAGGAATAATGTCAAATGCAAATAGACATGCATGATGGTTGTTGCAGCCTGCAGTCTTCATCCATAACTCACTCCACTGGGTGAGGCTGTGTTAGGGGGGCTGCTCTATGCTGACAAGCCACCCACCCCCCGAGTTTAGGCTGTGTCAATCACGGGGCCATGTGATTGCGATAGTCCCGCCTGCCCCCTCATTGACACCTCCCATTTACTTCCTCTGACGCAGACCACTGAGCCTAAGCCATTGTGCTTGTATGTTTTACCTGACTGCAAGGTTCTGGCTCTCATTACCAGTCCTGGCATACTGGACCGTATGTCTTCATGCCGTGTATGCTCTCCACCCAACAATGTTTACTCCCAAAGAAGAGGGATAGCTTCTGAATTATTTTCCTCCCTGACCTTAAGTCCAAGTATGTAAACATGTGACCTCATATCCCAGCAGTGTTATTTATGTCATATAATCATTCCCACTCCCCCAGGATGTGGCTGGCACACAAACATGACCAAAATACATATTTAGATTTATTTGTCTGCAACTGTCCAATAAAACATATTCTTTGCATTTCCATCTCTGGGCTTTGGTCCCAGTGGGAGTTGCTGGCTGAGAAATGTTGTGCTTTCAAGCTTCAGGGAACAGCAATGTGAGCAATGTTCAGGGTAGGGTAAAAAAAAAAAAAAAAAAAAAGAATAAAAAAAGATGCTCGTTGCCTAAGTGTTGTACTATAAAGAGAGAAGAAGAAGAAGTAAGATTTCACATTCCAGAAGCCTCAAAGGGTTTTAGTTCTACAGTGGAAAGTGGGTGCAATCATCATACTCATCTCAGGAGAGACAATAGTCGGCTTGCAAGCACTCAGTCTGTTTGTTGTATTTTTGTTTTTCTTTTTTTCTTCTAAATTTGTCTATCTTGCACTGCTCCTTTTTTCGCTGAGCTATCTGATCTAGACGTTTTCAATCAATATGAGAAAAAAAAAAATCTCAAAGAATAAAATAGCCAAAATTCCTTCGGTTTCCATTCTGCGGCATAAAAGCAGTAATTTTATAATGAAACGAGTCAAATCTAAAGACGGAGAGAAACTTTTTTTTTTTTACAATGTGCTCCATATGAAAGAAAACACAGCCCGTCTTGATGAAAGCTATGCCCTTCGGTGGACTGTGGATTCCATCCTCATGCCATCCACACATATTGCTGGGTGTTTGCGGCGTGAGAGGCATCCCCTCTGCGACCAGAGTCATAAATGACTTACTATAAAATGGATTACACAAGAGCTAAGATGGCTTTTACGTAATTGTGCGGTGGTGAGAGGGAGTAAGAGTCCCTCCATAAAATTTCAATAAATTGTGCATTTTCTCAATGACTTGTTGCCCCAGTGAACGCTTCAGTTCAGAACACTTTAAGGAAAGAAATGGGGAGCGAATGCTGGCAGAGGCAGCGGTAATTTGGAGTTGCGAACGGGTAAAAAGCTTGCATTATGCCTACTGTGGTATTTGCAATATTTGGGCTTATTTAAAATGCCATTTTTTTGGCCATACAAATATGGGACAGCTGTGGAAAAATTAACTTTTAAGTGCACCTTAAGATTAAATGAAATTCAAGACCAGATGGTTGTCCTCTCTAGAGTATATCTTAACCTTTTCTTATTAAATACATATGTATTTATAACACCTACTTAACTATTTTACAATGTTATAAATTTGTGGCCTATAATTTACAATTTTTAATATAGAATTAGAAGAAAGCGGTCTTGAGCAGACTAGAGCACAGAAAAGCTTCATAAAGCTTCAGGGAAAATGCCAAAAATACTAAATGATTCTAAAAATATTCTGAAAAAAAATTTCTTTTAAAGAGTTGTTGGTGGCGCACCAGTTGGGTACTGAAGTATAAGAAATCTAAATTGTGGTTTTCAGAAACTTATTTATCAATATACAAGTAGAAACTTCAGCAACAATTGATAGGACAGCACAAACTACAGCAGGGTTGTAGAATCAAAGTGAAATTATACACCTTAACATTTTTATTTCACAAATACAAATTTTAAAGTGTGATACTGTGTTTTCAACCAGCCGTGACCTCCAAATAAAATCAAGCAAGCAATAAATCGAAGACCAAGGAAGTCAACAGAAAGGTTAAAGTAGTAGACTGAAAACATAAGTTTCTGATTTATATTTGTTAATTTGTAATGTATGACATGTCAGTTTTCCTTTAAATTTACAATGATGTACAACCTTGTATTGGTCTGTCACATCAAGACCTAGTAACATAGAATTTGATGTGAAAAAGTAAAAGGGTATAACTATTTTTGTGGTACCAAAGAAACAACTTTCACATTGAAAAACATGTTTCTTTTTACTTCAGGAATATCAAGAAACATCCAGCAGCAAGCATTTAAATAGTCCAATCCCACTTAACTGTGTAGTTTTAGTACTGGCATCTTTAATAAGTTTGCTAGGTTTTGATGTAAAGCACCCTGTCTCAACAGAGATAAAACAAGATTATGATCACAAAAAAACACAGTAAATCCTCACCACCACAACTTCTTTATGATGTGGTGCATTGATTGCTTCCATATTCACTTAATTTAGCATAAACCTTGCTTCAAGAAGCCCGTGGGACAACTGTAGGGAAGGAACACTGTTCTTCTACAAGATATATCCTCATTCTGTTTCTGCTTGCAAAGCTAAACCTGTTGCACAGACACTAGCGTTTATTTTAGCTGCAATATGACTTACTCACTATACTTATCAAAATCTAGGAGAGGTCAGCCAGCCTACTCTCATTGGGATAAAAACGTTTCACCGTGTGATGAAGATGATTGCTTGGAGCGACTTTGTATTGATCTGTTGTGATCCTTCCTTCTAATGGGACAAGTGGGCTCTGTCCATGTCAGCAAAATTCCCCCAGCAACACACTGGATCACCTGTTTCAGACCACAGTATATGTTTTTTTTTTCTTTTCAAACACAATTTTCTTAAGACACTCAGTCTTTGCGCCTTTTAAATTGTTGGCAGTGGTTCTTCGGATACCCGGAATATCGGTTTCTCCCATGTTCTGAAATTAGCAATGATCAAGAGGAATGATAAGCAGCAGTGAACAGCATTTGGCTCCTCAGTGACCCTGATAGATGGTCAATTTTAGTGATCAGGTCATGGCGCTCATTGGATTTAAAGTGGCAGTGATGGGCCCTTTCGGCCCAGTGTGTGTAATTATCACATCTCTGCATGATTTACAGTGGCAGTGTATCACAAGAAACATGTAAATTGAATCATTTTTCTGATATATGCATTTATGCAAAGCTTAATAATGGATGTTCATGAATGCAATAATGCAATGAGCTTAAGGGCGCGTGTCATATTCCTATCTGATCACTACAGCCACACACTGCATTTAAAATCAGAGAAAAGTTAGTGTCTGATTCAACTAGACATACAAAGAGTTTTGTTTTCATACCTTTTAAAAGTATTAATACCCCTTCAAAAGAAAAGAGTTGGGTCTATTTATAATGCACATTTTGGACCCTTTGCAAATGCACTGCATGTCTCCCTGAACACACGATGCCCACTGTTCAACGCGGTGTCGTTTGCATCGTCTTGAAAACAACAAAGCTGACCGGCGTTCATCACACGATGAATGGAGCTAAAACTAGGGCAACCCTGGAGGAAAAACTGTTAAAAGGCTGAAAAAGAGGTGAGATTGAGGGGGAGCAGGACTCCAACCTTGAGAATACAGCAATGAAAAGATTTAGATCAAAGCAATCTCAATGTGTTATATCGTCCTAGCCAAAGTCTGAGCCTAAATCTAGTTGAGAATATGTGCAGAAACTTACAGACTGATCTTCGCCCATCTGATTGATCTTAAACCCAAATCCACACTGCACTATTCAGATTCCCATCTGTAAAAACTTTTAAAAACTACACTCCACTTCTCAACGGTGCACAAACCCGTGTCTGTCACAAAAACTCCAAATTAAATACATTGAAATTTATAGTTTTAATATGACAAAAAGTGAAAAGGTTTGAGGGATATGAATGCTTTTGCAAGGGACTGTCTATGCCTGCTATCCCTATTTCTGAAATGTCTTTTAATCTTACAAATGACTGGTACCTCCACACGAAGTCATTTTTTTCTGAAAAGACACTTTAAGCAGAACATCTTGCGGTGAACAGCTTTAAGTTTTGTCAGCCAGGGACGTCTGCCAATAGAGAGAAGACAATATACACTGATCACAGTTGTCAATAAGTTTTTTTTTTCTTTTATTCCCATCATCCTTTTTTTTTTTTCCTCTCACTCCTCCTCAGATAGAGTAGAGAGACTACAGACAGCTCTCTGCATCTGGACGCCTGATCGCAGTCTACAGGAAATCTGCTGCTCGGCTCCTCGGGTAACAGAAGGAATACATCAGTGCCTTGTTTATTTCCTTTTTTTCCCCACATGCCAGAAAAGGTCAAAGTCAGAGGATTATACTGCGCGGCCCGAGCAGAACTCAATAAGAGCTGCACAATGAAAACAATATCATCCATATTTTAAACAGCTGGCACCAAACAGAGGGAAACTTACACTAGGGTGCCAATTATTCCACTTCTCGGGGTTTCGCAGCAAACCTCCGTAGCTCAGGTGTGTTACTTGGATAACACATCTTTTGTATAGTTTTTCTTTTTTCGAAACACGGGAGATTCACAGCAGAACTTGAGCTGCATTTAGGTATTTTTCAATAAATAAAAATACCAACAAAAAAAAAAAAACATAACTAATACTGAGGGGTTTGTGCAGATTTGTTGGAGGTAAAATGCAGATGTGTTTCAGGCAGTGAGTGGAGTTGTTTTCATTGTCTGGGATTGTTTTCCCTCCATGGACTTATTAAAGCCAGCGCGGCACAGTCTGTGCTATATAATCCTGATGTATTATTAATCATGCCTTCCTGTGCAGCTCCAAAAAAAAAAAAAAAAAAAACATCCTTTTTTTTTTCCTCATGCGAAAGAGCACTGGATGTGAAACACTGCCAGGTTCAGTTGTGACGTGATGCTTCATTTACTCCCGGTTGCAGAATTCTAAGCACAAGAAGACAATGGCAGCATTGTTTTGGAAATAGATTTTGGCGCCTGGTTTCTTGTCCATGGAACATAATGCTTCCAGCATCATCTACTGAAACATTACTGCAGCTGTCGAGATGTACAGTAAGACAGTCACAGGATACAGCATACAATACGTGGGGTGGAAGGATGATAGGAATGTGTCAAATTGTTGTGCTAGCTTTTCAGTATAATGTTCTCATTATTTTTCTTCATTATCTGGCTCACTTTACATGTTTTAGTGTGTAAATTTCTACTGAAGGGAATGCTAAATCTGAAGGGAATGATTCAGCCATCAAGCTTTTTCAAAAATAACTTATAATAGGAGGTTCTGTTTATTTTGATGTTTATTTTGAATACATCACATTTTCTCTTGGTGTTATTTTAATCATATTTTTGGGAGGCTCATTAAGTATAACTCTATCGATGTGAGAGTCTTGCTCTTTTAAAAAAGTTTTGAAACCCCCAGAGTTTCATAAACTTTTTTTTTAAAACATTTTTACCAAAACTTCAATGGTTATATTGTTTTTTTTGTTTGTTTGTTTCCCCCCCCCCCCAATGTCAATATAATGTAGCACTTAATTGCACTGTGGAAAGAAAATGGCATTTGAATTTCAAAAAATGTTTACAGACAAACCCAGTATATTTGAAAACATTTGAATTCAGCCCCATAGAGGTTTGGCTGTTTACAGTATCTTTGTAAAAAGTGTAAGTTCAGTTGGAGTCGATGAAAACCTTCTTCACTTTTACCCTGATCTGTCTACGGTGTTCCTGGTCTTCATGTTGTTGTTTGTCCCCAAAACAGCTAGATTTATATAGATATGCAATTACACACAGGTTGATTTTCTAATTAGGCGAGTATTGAATTGATCTGGAGTTAACAGGGAAAGAAAGTACGGATATCAAAGTTTTCCAGTTTTTGTCAAGAAGCTTAAAAACCTGTAGTCTTTTTCCCTCCACTTTACAATTATGCACTGATTTGTGTCGTTGGTCAATTACATAAAATCCCCATGAAGCAAAAATCTTCAAGGGGTATGAATACTTCTGGAAGCTACCGTTTATGTGTCACCATGCCATCATAACAGGTGCTCATTTTTTTTTTTTTTTTTTCATATATTTCGCCTCGCTTGGATAAGATGATAATCCAAGCCTAGTCCACTGACAGACTGCAACATGATTTACTTGGACAGTGACTGACTGCACATCCAATTTGTTTCAACTCCAGAGCAGCAGCTTATTATCTGAAATGCATGAGATGTCTGTGCATGAGAGGCGTGATCAGCTGGGGCATGCGCCGGGGCTGCTGGGAAAGTAATCAATAAGGGATTGTCTCTTGTAGTTTAGGCCGACACATTATGACAGAGCTGAAAATTAAACAGGCAGATATTAATAATAATGGAAATCAGAGTCTCATGGGTGACTACTGGGGGAGGGGAGAAACTCAAAATATGTATCATATTTGGATGTGGGTGTGTACAGGCGTAGAGGGGGATTAAACTTGGTGTTTTGGTGCTGAATTGAAAGACGTTATGGCGAAGCTGAAAAAAACGTTTTTGTGTTATTTTTGATGCTATTGCTTCTTTCGTCGTCTGTTCTCTGACAACAACGTGTTGCCTTTGATCTCTCCTTATTGAGTAAATTTGTCCTTTATGATTATGCAATAAATGATTTTGCGGAAATCTAAATCTTTTAATAACTTTATCTGAGTACACTTGCATGGAATATAATCAGGTTTAGACCTTGTCTACTTGAAACAAATCAGAGTGGTTCCTCTCTGCATGATTTAAAGCTGCTCAGAGGCAATAAAAGAAGCAGAAAATAAACTGACACAGCTTACAAGGATATTCTGCTGCTTCGTCAATTAGCCCAGGCAATTCGTTTCCATTGTTCGAGCAACAAACATGCCATCCCGGTCCAGGGGGAGGGGTGGAGCGGGGGGGAGTTAACAAACAGCATTACAGCCTATTACAGATTCAGTGTCATTGATTATTTATACCCTTATAAAATGCCGGGCTCCCTGGTGGACCCGGCTCCCTTGGCTAGCTGTGATAAAATGTTCCCTCTAAATCACCACACTGAGGCAAACAACACATACAAACATATGAAAGAGTTAAGTGACAGAGTCCTGGGTGTGTAATAGATCTGGAGATCCCTCCATGAAGGTAAAGCAAATAAAAGAACAGGAGGAAACTTTTCCTTTTGTTAAATGATCTTTGTGTTCCACTAAACTTTACGGCGAAACTATTTCTGCTCTGTAAACAGTTTTACACATTTCAGGTATTGTTTGGGAACCAGCACAAAGTAGCGCATATCTACGAAGGGATGGAGCTCGCTTGTTAAATACAAGTCTGAAAAGTGGGGCATTTTTGTATATTTGTATTCAATATCCCTTTACTTTGACTCCCCTAAATAAAATCCCTTACAATCAGCTGTCTTCAGAAGTCACCAGAATCATAGCTTGTAATTTCATTGCAGTATAACTACAGTTGTTCAGTGAATAGGCTACAGAAAAGCTATAACCAGGGTTAGGTTATTAAATCCCAGAATATGAACACCTTACAGAACATTTTTTTAATCAATTGTAACAAAAGAGAAAAAGCATGAAATGAATACAAACTTGCTAATTCATGGCTGCCCACCTAAACCCGCAGGCTGGGCAAATTGAGCATTAATCGTAGAGGCAGAGAGATCATAATGCAATGGATGAAGGTGCTCTGGTCAGTTGAGACTAAAGACTATCTTTTTTGTCTATTTGCAAATTCTATGTATGGCAAAAAACTAACATTGCACTTCACCCTGAACACATTATCCTCACAGTGAAAAATGTCTGTGGCTGCATAATGCTGTATGTTGGGAGGTTTGTCTAAAGTCGGGATAGGAAAGATGGTCAAAGATTATCACAAGATAAATGAAGCTAAATATAATGGAAGGAAACTTGCTAAACATTGTAAAAGACTTGGGAGTGGTCGAAAACATAAAAGTAAACTGAAAATGATCCATTTGCCTGGCCTAGTAAAAGTCCATATGTAGATTTATTTAAGAATATGTCCCAAGATTTAAAAAGCTGATGTTCAGTGTTGCTCTCCTTAACTCTGGACTGAGGATGGAGAATTTAGAAAAAAAATAATGTGCAAAACCATCTGTCTCTCGATGAGCAAGACTGCGAGAAACATACCTCCAAAAGACCTTGCAAAAAACTGTGTAGATGGCATAATCTTGGTCACATTAGAAAATTTGAAGTTTAGATCTGATACATCCTTTAAATCTGTGCAGAATATACAATCTTGTTTGCAATTTAACTTAGGAGCAGATGGCTCTCGATCGCAGAGTTCAGGAAAGTCAGCACTTTTTTTGAACTTTCATGTTATAGGTGCCTGCCCAGGAGCAAGACCTTCTTAAACCAGTCACCTCACCATGGGAATATTCCTCTCAGAAATTAATGGTTGCCCTTGTGGAGGCGACCACCTCAGCATAAATCCCCCAGGGAGGTGGGGAAACAAATGCCACACCTATCCGAGTCGTGCCCCTTATTGGTACCGCTCTGACATTGTGGTGTGTTCAAAAGAAAACTCACTGAATAACAAATTTTACCCGCTTAGTCAACTAAAACGCCCATGTACCAATTTGACACCATGCACCACCAGCATTGTTGGTAAGATATATGGTTGATAATGAAATTAATCTTTAATAATATAGGTTAAAAGGTCATAAAATGCCAGATGTCCCTGCACAGCATGTGGAAAAGCATGCAAGAAGCCCCCAATTGCCTCAGTAGTGACAAACGAAGGCTAACAATATTGCTACGAGCTCAAGTAAGTCCATATTGGACACACTTCCCAGAGCACGAAGAGTATGAAAGAGGGGGACAACATCTTGGATCATCTATCTTCCTTAAAAGCTGAAGCCGTGACAAAGTGGTTGGTGAAATTGTGATAAATGATAAGACAAATTTAGTCAATACCTGGAATTCTTTTTCTACTCTCTCCTGTGTTTTTATCTTCAAATTGTTTAGACAGAAAGATGCACATTCATTTAAATTGCACTTTGATGGCCAGATTGTGATCAAATTGAGATAGACATTGCAAATGTTAATATCAATATCTCCATTTAACAGCCGGATTGTCAAGGTGCCTTTTCATGCATTTATGTCTTATTTAAATGGCGTGTCTGCAAACACAAAACAGGCTTCAGGGGGCTACAGTTACTGTTAAACACGCTACACTTTAAAACTATTGACTTTGTAGTTTGCAATGCAACTATGTATTGACAAATACCTAAACCAATCCTGAGCAGTGAAGAGCCTTTCTTTATGCTACGTATGCATATTCAGTGGTGGTTCTTTTCATAAATGCTGATGAAACTTTTGATGAGTCCTTAAGGTAAATACATTCCGTTAGAATGGATTAAAAATATTTAGATACTTAAATAGCACATTTTTTATAAGAACCACAACCAAGAGTATTGCCTAGGAGCATAAGCTACAGTTAATGTTAGATACAAAGTTTAAAGAAAGTAAAACTCACCTTTGTATATGTGAATTTATAACTAGACGTACATCTTTCTTACTTCCAGCTTACTTGTTGGATTATCCCTTTGGATTGTTGTACATCCTTAATTGTTATCTTGGGCAAGCCCTGCAAGCACCTATAGTGTAAAATGCCATTTTCAACATACCAGAAGCGACCGAGCCGCTTATCCCTGAACAGGGAAGCTGACGTGCAAAGAGCCCATTGAGTGTGGGAAAAGAGCATGCACCCTTAGTGGATGTTGCAAGTCATAGCGCTAAACTAATCCCTCCTCTAGACAAATACAATTTGAGTATTTTGTCTTTTGCACATTTTAAATCAAATTAGATAATAATACAAATGCAGAAAATCTAAATAAATTAACCTGTTATTAATAAATTCAAATTGAACAGGATTGTACCCCGCAACACCAGCAGGAGTCTGACCAGTTACAGAGTTTACTTATTAGTATAGTCATAATGAGATTACAATTCAAATTCCATTTCTGGACCTAAATTAATTTGTTAGGTTTTATTTTTGAAGCATATTGTTTATACATATTTATATGTGGTTAATTTTGTGAAAATGTTGCCAATAATAATATAACTATTATTGTTATAGTGATGATATCATTTTGGTTGAAATAAAGACTTTCACCAAGTCTTAATTATGCCCTTTTTCACCAAAGTGATGAGTACACAAGATATAGATCATTATTTTTTGTTGTTATGGAAGAAGAGCCTTAATGCCAGATGGCACAAACAACCTACACAGTTTTTTTTGTTTGTTTTTTTGTTTGTTTTTTTTCTTGGGAAGACAGTTGTGCCATTGTTACTCAGTCAATATTCACACTGTGATAGCATTGTTTCTTTCCACAGACAGCTTATTCCTGTTTGTTGCTTTAACAATCACTACCCAGAAGCCTTGAAGTTATGGGTTGTGGGTTATGTTTTCTTCCTTGGCCGGGCAGTCTTCACTTGTCAATTGGTTTTGTTTGTTAGTAGCTAAAACCTGAGTGTGTTCTGTTTAAGTAGTTCACTAGTTTGTAGCAGTAACCTAGCTCAAATCCTGCAAATTTATTTAACCTCTTTGTTGATAGTGATTTCGTCTGTTATTGAAGCATGGTCAACTCGCACCACAAAATCCCTGTGTGGAAAAAAACTCTGTTAAAAAAATATTGTTTTCAACGAAGTCCAAAGTGCAACAAATTTTAGCACTCCTAGCAAGTCCTATGAATTAAATGTTATCAAATCATTTTTGTAATTTACACTTTACTTTTTAAAAATGATTAGAGAGTCTAGAGTGTCTAATTATCAATCCATTCATTTCTGACATGAAGGCTCATTTTCCTTAACCATTCTAGACGAGAGAACATGTCACAAAAGGTGGATGCATTTTGATCTTAATTTATCAGGTAATGGCTCAAGCATGAGTCCAGCTATGAACAGCTATGACTAAGTACAAAACCTATCAAAGCTTGTCATGTAAACATACATATTTATTTGGTAATGTCGGTAGAGGTGAAGAATGCTTTACCTATACCGTTGGAATGAAATGGAATAACAATGTCAATATTTTTTTGTTATATGTTCTTATGCAAATATTTTGATCAGAATGCTCACACATGAGTAAAGCCTCGAAGGCTGAACTTGAACATTTCTTAAGGTGTAGCTCATTAGATTTTTCTGAACACCAGAAAGGTTATTTAGGAAAGCATCTTTGAGGACAAAATTTATGAGGCATCAGCTTTCTAAAAGATGCATATGCATTATAGACTGCAATGCACATTGATGACTTATGAGAAAAATAAAAAGTGTAAGTGTAATTGTCTTTGTCCGAGGAGTTCATGTTTAAGTTACCAAAAATCCAGTCGCTTCATGTCACCTGTATGCTGGAGGATCTAGTCTTATCTTGCAATACATACATGTGTGTCACTGCAAGCAGCCATGGGGGTTCCAGAGATGACTGACAGGAAAATGAGTGAAGCACCATGCACCACAAGAAAACAGTCCATTCCCTTGATAGCAAAGAAAAAAAAAAATCCAGAAGGTGTCTCATAATATTTAATATTTCATGCTTATGTGCTTCATTCAACTGCATAGTGCAAATAGTCCAAAAAAAAAAGCTTTAATCTGGCAGAAAAAACACCTGGAAAACACCAGATTATGATCAACATAAGGACGACCGGAAGAGGTAGTAAAAAAACTGGATGATAGTGAGGCAAGAGGCCTTGTAGCAAATCATTTCCTTGGCGCTTTCAGTCACACATCTGTGGGAGAAACACTAAAGCAACAAGTGGCCATCTGAGCACAGTAAAGATCTCTGTGAGCTTTAACACACAAAGCAAGGGAATCCACGGGAAGAGGACAGGGACGGGCATAAAGGACAGGAGGATCAAACTGGCCAAAAACTCCTTTCAGACAGAAAAGCAAACACCGTTGTTGAGGTTACTATTTATCTCATGCCAGCCAAGTTGGCACGCACATCTGGCGGTGGGTACTTAGTGCAATTATTTATGATTTCCTCCAAGATTTAAAAGCTCTTCGCCCGGCCTTGTAATGCAGTAACTGATTGCACTGCTAATGTAATTAAGGGGAGATTATGATGTCCACGTGGCACACCAGATGGTGGCATTCACAGCAATGGGGGAAGGCACAACTGGCACACCACTGCACAAGGGCAGTGAGGCGCAGTCAGTCGGAGCAGTCCAGACTCCCCACCAGACGGAGGAAAGTATATGTGCGTGTGTGTGCGGGAGCGGGTGTGTGTGTAGATGGGTGGGCGGATGGATGTGAGGTCCACATACGCAGATGCATGACAGTATATGAGCTTGTATTTGATGATAAGTTGAGCAGGAAAGTGTTAGCTAATGCAAAACAGAACCAAGGAAATTAGAGATGCACGTCCATAGTAATAATTCAGAGTCTTTCTGGGAATTTATTTCAGTTATACAGTTCAAAAAGTGAAACTCGCACTGTGTATCATCCTGATTTGTCAGACACATAGAGCAATGTATTTTGAGTATTTATTTCAAAACAAATGCACAAAATACAGCTTCAGATAAATAAAAAAAATAAAAAAAACATAATAACAACCATAAAGTAATAATACTACACAAGGACTAACAAACTTCTAAAGAAAGACCAACTAATACACTGATAAAGAAGACAGCTGTTCACAAAGTACAGTATGCAAGTCTAATGAAAAGTTGAGTGGAAGGAAAAAGTGTGGCTAAATTCTACTTATAGTCACTCCTGAACTGAAAACTAAGTCAGAAGAGTCCATTGCAAAAGTTAGTGGATTACTGCTTTGTACTCCGTCATCTTTTCAACTGGATATAAATTTTGCATTTCATTTGGAAGCTGCCAAAGCCAGTGCATTTCAGATCATTTAATGCTTTGTTATGCTGAAGAGTTTTATGAAGATGCTCATTTCATTTTCCAGCAAGATTTTTTAGATGCAGAGACTGACAAAAATACCAACGCCTGCCCTTTTTTGATCGCTGTGAGTAATTGGCTTAAAATATTTTCTTGACCCAACGAGCATCCTGAGGATGTAATCAATAGGAAGACGAGATCCCAGATATTGAGTGGGTAAACTGTACAGTAACTCCACATAAAGTATTTTTCAGTAGGTGTTACTGTATTAAAGATATTTTTTGTTGGTCCAATGTAATGTAATTATTATGAGAAACTCAAACTTTACTTGTAAGCAATAGTCTTTTAAAATGAACAGAAACAAACTCATGAAGCATGTCACTGTCTGAACTTTTTAAAATAAATGTGATCGTTAAATTTGATGCACTTTTCTTTGCATTAGTTAAGCCACTCAATCAACGGGACTAAATGCCAAAAGCTCAGAAGTGCAAGGCATGAATAAAAATGAAAACCTGCACTTTGATGTTAGAACGTGGATTTTCACACGTAAAAGCAGCCCGGCGACGTACTTTCAGCCATAAGCTTGCTGAATCAGAAAACAAATATAACAGTTCATACGTTTTAAACCCATACAATTCAATGTTTTAGTGAGAAAAACAGATGGGGTGAATGTAAAATTAAATCACATTTGGACAATCCATCATGTTTCAGAGGACTTTCCCAGCCAGGGCGACAATGAGACCTGACCAAACTGACCTTTAATTAGAAAGAAGCATGACATTATGGAGCCTTGCAAGGCTGGATCCTTTGGGGGGCTCTAAGGGTAGGCTTCTTAAAGCTGGTTATTATAAGCCATTCAGGAGACACAGGGATTTGGTTTTCTGTGTGTAGACAGAAAAAAAAAAGTGAGGAGGAGAGGAGGGGGTTGTGGGTTATGTATAAAATGAGACCTGCAGATTTCTACATAGCCCATAATGGGTTCATGTGGGTGACATTGGGACTGTGTAGATTTCCCAAGTTGAGATAGGAATAATATTACTCTTGGGGTAGCAGCACAGAAATTTCCATCTTCAGTCCTTACACCGGTGTCAGCAAATTACAGATTGCAATAAATGACCTTTAGACATAGAAAAGAACCTTTCCTTTTTCTTCTTCTTCTATCATTTATGTGAGAAGTTATTCAAAAAAAAAAAAAAAAAAAGGTAGAATTTTGGGTCCCAGTGCTTGTCTGACCTCCGTTAATTAAAACTCAGAGCAAACAGCGTCCAGATTGAAGTTTCGAACACAATAAGATGTTCTGGTGTTCAGGCGGGTCCGCACGAGTAGAAATAAAGCCGATGTCAAACAAAAGGTGAAAACAGCAATCGCAGCTCTAATGAATCTTTTCAAAACACCAGCCGTAACACCCTGCACCTCCCGCTGGTGGCTCCCCTGCAGAAATCTGCCACGGCCGTCATTCATCTTACCCCGCAATCCTCCGCGTGTGAGGCGGCGCCCGCTAAAAACACTGTAAAAGCTGATGATTTTCACAGTTAGCATGTGTTGCTGATGACTCCACTCTCAACGAGCGCTTCATCACCTCTTCCATAATTAGACCATTACTTTAGCAGGTGCACCTCTCTTCCAAACCAGATTAAATGTATATCAGTGTTGTAATTTTTTATTCATTTTTTGTTATTATTCCTTTCAACAGACGCCTTTGAATTCTTTTGCTCTCAACCGTGCCAAAAAATTCAACGTGCCTTCTCCGTTGTGCGTCAACACCTTGATTTGGTAGCATGTGTTGGTAAGATTATGTGCGTGTGAGAGCGGGGGTGATGACGTGGGGTGTAAACGCAGACGAAGGAGTGAGATTATTGAAAAAGGAAATCTTTCATCAAATACTTTTCTCTGCTCCAATCATTTGCCACAGAAAGCAGCATCAGCGACGATAAGCAGCACTGAGCTGCTGCGTGTGATTGGAGGTTTGGCGTTTGGCAGCGGGGCGCTATCTCCATAAATATTTTCCTGCCAGTCACTCCTGAATTAGGGTGACTTTAAGCACACTACTACGCCTGCCTTCACAATTCCAGTTTCAGACACCAGAATGTGAAATCAGACAAAATAAAGTCACGCCTGTGATTTCAATTCGTACAAGAAATTCTCTTTTGTTGTTGTTGTTTTTGGATTACATGAACAATGCCTCATTCAGTGTGTCTCAAACATCAAAATTCAGATCTAGGAATGATGTCACATTAAAGATGAGTGGGTTCCGGCTGCAAGCCGGAAAACCTGAGGGGATTTTCCAAATGTTGTGGCGAAAACTCCTATTAGAAATTTGTTTTTCAAACACTAAAATAAGATTGCAAATAGATATCAAACATTACGATGTGTGGCACTACTTTAATGAGAGACAAAATAATAAATTATTAGTTACTAATAAAATGGTATACAGCTACATATTTCTCTGCATATTAGATTCTGATCTGAGGGTGTGTTTTTGTTGTACTGTCTGCTGGGAACAGCAAACTTTCAAACAGCAGCAGGTCTAAGTTTTGAATAGATTGTCTCTTGGTTGTTTTATTACTTTTAAATTATTATTTTACCTAAATGTTAGTGCAGCAGTATGTCAGGAAGGCTCCAGTTTCATTTTTCATTTTGTCCTTTTTTTTTGCTTCCTTCATTATTTTCATTATTCCTATCTATCTATCTATCTATCTATCTATCTATCTATCTATCTATCTATCTATCTATCTATCTATCTATCTATCTATCTAAAAAACATTATCAGAAATGTAAAGAAGTTCAGCTGTCAGTGATTAGCCGCAGAAGAAACAATCCACCGACATATGGCGCCATGTAACAGAACAGAGCAGCAAATATCAGGTTTTAATTAACTGAAAGATGGTATCATTGGTGTAGTGATGGTAGAAATAATAAACCTGATGATGGGGAAGCATCTGTTGCCTGCTGGTCTTTTGGAGAGCCTACAAAGAGGCTTTTAACTTCTGCGCTCAGGGAGATGCACGACTTGGCTAATGATGTAAGGGCTTAAGTAAATACATTGCTCTGTCTTACTTTTATCTGATTACAGGAACGACATGTGATAACTTTTAGAGAGACACGCCGCTGCCAGGCGGCCCCCGACCCCTGGATGCATGAGAGTCAAAGTGCAAGACAGCCGCAAATGTAGTCACACAAATAATAATTAGGCTGGATAAGTTATGGCAAAGAAATAAAGCCTCCAAGAAGTTAGCAAAGCAAACTGAACCGGTAACTAGTTTTTTTTGGGGGGGGGGGGTTTCTGGTTTTTGGTGAGTAATGCAGATAAATAAATAAAGAAAGATACTTTGAACCCGACAGCAGGCATTTGTGACGTCACTTTGTGGACTTTCAGGTTAATTATTACCAATATGCGACACCCGGAAGTGTTGAAGCTTCGTATAACACGGAGGCGACGTCGAGCTGAAGAGACAAATACCAGACGTTTTCACGTAAAAAGGTAAATTAAACAACAGCCAGGATTATATGAGGTGTTTGGCCTCACCTTTGTGTTCCGGTTAGAGTCACAGGTGCGCGTGGGAAGTGTGGCCAAAAAGCGTCACTAACCCGGATATACTTCTGACAACTATATGTATTAGAGTTATTAATCTGTTGACTGGAGTTTCAGTCAAACTATACAGCAACACTTCCTAGAATAGTCGTTATTATTGACATTGAACTTTCTCAGTTATACTTTTATTACAATAAGAAAGCATCCAGGGTTTCAACTGCCTGCACACAAACATGAACTTACTGAGATCTAACCTTATGTACAAAAACTTTAGATATGACCAGAATGTTAATCAAATATTTACAATCAGTTTGGTCAAATAATAACACACTGTTATTTTGTTTGCACTGTTTTAAGTTGTGCTTTCTTCTTCTTTAATTGCAAGCTTATTTACTAAACATATTTATATTAACATGGAGGCTTTCTAATCCTCTACAATAGACCTAACAGTTATCTTGCTAAAAGATCCACTTTACACATATGGCAATTTTATTGACACTTATATAATATGAGGATAGGGGATTAAGTTTCTTTTTTTTATTTTTTGTATAATTTAACTGGGCTTTTTTTTAGTCCTTGAGCACTGATTTGGGTAGGGAGAGAAAAATAACTAATTTGAACAAATTAATGTTATAAAGATATCTTTCACCCCATTGGCTAAATGGCCATTCGGTTTCATTTGAATAAGTACAGCTATCTAGCATTTGTTAACGAGACAGCATGTTTCTGGAGTAAATCCTCTAATTTGATCAGCTTAATTGCAATGGATTTTGTAAATATAAAGATTGAATGCTGCAACTTTGTCAGTTACTGCAAGAACGCTTTAGACCTAATCTAATAAAACTGCATAAGAGAACCTTTGCAAAGCCACTTACCCAGTAAAAAGGCTTGCATATCCATTAGGCAAAAATTCCCTTAGACAGAAATAGATAGCAATTGATCGGGACTTCCTTGAAAATATGTGATCGCTCCCCCCTAATCTGCGATTTGGTGAAGTCAGACGGTGGTCTCCGAATGCTGTTTTGTCACTGGTCTCACTTGTCATTTGATCCTGGATTAGGCGCCCGCTTTTTCTTCTAGAGCCTAATACGCCTCATCAAGAAGTCAATAATGTAGCCATTTAGACTAAGAAACCCCCCGTTCCTCCTGCAGGTCAGCATTGTAGAGGATGTAATTGTCATTTTCTTTCACCTTTTGCACATTTGGTTTTGTACTTATTGCTAAATTTTCAAGTTTACCTTATCAACCAATGTGATTTAAAAATGTTTTCCTGTGCCAGAATAAAAAGTGTGATATTGCATTTTGATGCTCCTTTGCTTTTCTAACAGATCTCCAACATGTCTGAAGAGAGCAACAAGCTGGACCCCGTCTCTGCAGTCGGAATAGTTAGCTCACTCTCCAAAATTCCTGACGGCTACTACGTTGTGAGTACAGGCGCTATAAGATGATCCTAAATAACTGGATAAGGAACGACACCGGGATTATAACTCTCCATCCCTGGATAATAGAAATATTTCAGCGTTTCTTTACTCTTATTTTATAAAAAGTTGTATTTGCATTAACAGGATAGTGTGACGATTTAGGCAAATTGTCTGAAAAAAGTATCCAGACCCCTAAGTTTCTTCGATTGTGTTAAATTATAACCACAAACTTTATTGTATTTTAACAGGATAGTGATCGACCAACATAAAACGTCATTGGATATTAAAAATCCTTAAAACTATGAAAGGTGCAGACCAGATAGATCAAGAATGACGTTGTGGAGAAATCCTCTCCACACTGTGATCACTTATTTACACACAAACACTTACACTGATGGCAGGAGCGTCGCCATGCAAAGTGATCCGCTGCCATCTGGAGCATCTTGAGGCTCCATGTCTTGCCCAAGGACACATGGACAGGTGGACAAGCTGGGAACGCTAAAGCTTGCTGTAGATAACCTGTTCTCGTACCTCGGCCAAATCTGCTGTCAGCTAGCTTCCTTTTGCTGACATTACTCTTGTGTTATGCCATAATACTTGCAGTTTGACTTTATGAAATGTAACATTTAGCTTAAATGTCTTACTGTGCATTCTTCTTTTTAAATGGAGTTATGAGAAAAAAGTAAAAGAGACTAGTTTAGCTGTCTAACGCTGTTTTCTTTACATGATCAAAGAGTCCAAATTTCAACTTAGTGACAAGTAAGACTTGGATGTTTGTTTGTGTTCGTCTCTATATTAAATGTGACAGCCGCCATGTGTGAACCCTGAGGCAAGATGTTTACTCTTCCAACTTAAAAACGACAATGTTTCGATTCATTAGAGATATGATCACAGTTGTTGTCATTAATCTTGTTCCACGTGCCTCATGGGAATTTCCCTTTTAGAAATTTACAGAAATTTTAAAGAAAAGAGTACAATCAAGTCAGATAAAGAAACGCTTTGCTGCTATATGCTCTAAGCAAATCTCAAATTACAACAAAAATAATTTCAAATGTAACATCAGCAAAAACATTAACAGAAAAAAATCTGTACTTTCAAAAAATTACAAAGAGACAAAGTCTCACATAGAAAGTGAACCCTTTAATTTCTGTTTCTCATTTTCTCCTCTAAAAATCTACATGCTATGATATGACTTGTGTTTTTTGTTGTTATTTGGCGTGATACAGACATAGTTAGAAGGTCATTGAGAATGAAGGAGTTGCAGAGAGTATCTTGGTCAAGGCTACCGGAGTTGAAAAGTGGAATTCCTTCCAAAATTTATAAAAAATATGAGATCTGTGCTGTCCACGAACCTCCAATGTTTCTTAAAGACTCTGTTGAACTTTGTGAACCCATCAAGTGTGCTTGATGTTTTTGTTGTTAATATCTTTATTATTTCTCAAGAAATTGAGTCTAAACAGAGGTAGCTAAATTCTAGGAAAGCTCACAATTTTACACCGCAATGCCTTATTGTCAGATTCTGAACTCAAACAATGGTAAATATGAACACCTTCTCTGCTTTTTCGCAAATAAATAGCAATTATCTTCAAGAGGATTTTCCAGAATCTTTCATATGTATGTTTTTTCTGAAGATGTTAGGGGACATTTTGTTTTTCTTGGTGAAGGACAAAACTGATGCCGAAGAAATTTAGAAAAATTGTTTCTTCAGCATCATTTGATGGATTTTTAATTAACCCTTTTCACACATTGTTTGTTCTAAGTTTTTCTTAAGCAAGCTGTAATTTTATGTCAGACTAACTTGTTTCAGGACTGAGTTTGACTTAGTTACAATGCAGCTGGTGTATTTATCCACAATTTCTTTTTCTTACCTTGAGTTTTACATTCATTTACCTTTGATAGTGAATCAAGCATTGAGTAGGATGACAAAGTCTTTGCCAGCACTTAATATGATACGTTTCATCTTAAAACTAAAGAAACTGGTTAAAAACTGCCATTTAAAAAATATGTTTTACTATTTGTTGCACATTGCAAGCGTGTGAATGGCATAATGCACAGTCAGAATGTTAGCATGACTTATTCATAGAGTTTTGCTTTGATGGTTCTGAGAATCCCGTTTATGTGTTGCCATCACTACTCCACAGGTAAATTGTTAATGATATTTGGCCAATCCTATAATATTTCAATTTGTCCTCTATTTGTTTTAAACATGCAGCAGTCTCACAATAACAAAAGCGAGCCCCGATGTGAAGCGTTGAAGTTCAACCTGATTCAGAACTTTTTTTTTTTGTCGTTGTAGATCAAGTTGGCGCGGGTTGAAAAGAGTGGAGCATGTGAAAGTTAAACAAAGCTCCAAACAAGCTCAGGGGCAGATCTCTCTTCCTCTTTCTCTCTCTTCCTATTCCGAACCCTTTTTTTACACCCTATGCCCGCAGTCCCTCCTTCTTCCAGTTCTTATCTCTTCCTGCTCCACCCTACACACCCAGCTTGCAGGAATCTCTGGCAGATGATGGCGGGTGGAATAAGAATGAAGCCACAGGCAGGAAGACTGCGTGCACATCACAAGATAGTGACAAACAGAAAGAAACCCCATTAGACTTCTCCCCTGAATGCAGTGCCGTAGAGCATTATACATTGTGGCTGATGTGCAAATACCGTACAGGAAGAGTTTACAGTCTAAAAGTAAATCCACATTCTGCTGACTTGAGAAGAAGATGGTGGGAGTGTAGATCTGTAAGTGATGGATGATCACACATCCACAAAAACAAAGCCAATTTCCGAACTCAAAGAGACAATTTTTTAAATTATCACCAAGATAATTTAGTGAACAATGTGAACTTGTTGAACTACTGTACAGATAACCAACCAAATAAATATTTTTGTTAGAGATGAGTTAGGAGTTAGATAAGTTATTGAAGACTTGAGATTTTCTTTTTATAATAACATGTCACGCTGACATTAGAATTTGGTAAATAAAACAATTTTTAATTTCTCTGCAAAAGTGGCCTCAAACTACATTTACCAAGTGCCATACAATTGGGATTGTATGGCACTCTGTAGCTCTGGCCGTGTTTTATGGTCTTATTTCTACAAGAAAATGAACCTATCTCCAAGATTCGTGTTTTGCTGCCTCTAATAAATTTTGTTCCAGTCGTGCCCTGCAATTAACGCCGTCCATCCTGCATTCCCACAGTATGGTACTACCTCTACTGTGTTTCACAGTGAAAATTATTTCTCTGAAGTAATGTGTTGTGTGTAGCAAACCAGATTACACCTTGCTTACTTTTCACAAGGGTTTTGCTCTTGCCTTGCTTCCTTCTGTTTTCAGATGATGAACTGAACAGCTGTTCAAAGTTGGGAATATTCTTTTATGCCCTAAACCTGCTTTAAACTCCTGCTCAACTTTATTCCTCACCCATCTGCTGTGTTCATTGGTCTTCAAGATGCTGTTGGTTTAATGGTCTCTAGCAAACCTCTGAAGCCTTTGCAGAACAGCTGGGTCTATAGGAAGTTAAATTAAGCACAGGTTAACTCTGTTTACTAATTAGGGGATGTAGGAAGGCATTTGGTTACACTGGATTTTATGTAGCATATCAGAGTCAAAAGGCTTGAATGCAAATGCACATTATATTCTTTTCAGATTTTCATTCCTACAAAAAAACATATAAACGTACATCATTTTCCTTCTACAATTATTTATTATTTTGTGGTGGTCTATCCTGTAAAATCATTTAATTTCTTATCTAAAGTGCCATCAAAAGCGGTGAAGAAAAAAAAAAAATTGGCAGATATTCAATCAAACGTTAATTTCTTTATTATGAGATCCTGTAAACTTTACATTTTGCCCAGAAGCATTATGTCTTTTTTGCTATGTTTAAGCCCACCACTATGTTTTTATCTTTCAGAGTTAATTTCACAGTTAACTCTCTTTAAAGTGAACTTTTTTGAATGATGTGTCTGTAAACCTGACATAAATTTTCCAAATGAATGGGTATTTCAGTAGTTTTGTGGTAGATTAAGTTTGTAAAAATATACCTTGAAGTGTAGGTGTGGCCAAGGACTAGCATTAAGTGTTCATAAGTTTCCATGTATTTACTTCATTTATATATGCAAGATAATGTGTGTTAGCTCTTGTTTTTGTCAAGACTACAGATTAAATTTCAACACATTATCCCACTTTTGGGAGTTTTCAGAAGTTGAATAGAATATTTTGAGACTAATTTTTGTGTGAATGCTGAAACTATAAGCCCTTGATCAGGAATCACAAATAACAGAAATGCCAACTATTTTCCTTACTTTCATAAATACTGACGGCAATGAAAAATTAAGCTAGAACAGCAGCCCTACTTAGGAAAGCATGACACTCTTATATGCATATTTTTGGATCAGTAAATGTTGAAATCTTTATACACAAACCTCTATGCACTTTTTTTTCCCCTCAAGAGCCTGTTTTGATGTAAATTTCTAGTATAATATGTCTTTAAAACATCTTTTAAGCAATGCTACACGGCCTTTAATCTGCTGATTTGAGAGACGAACAAAAATATCATCTTTACATATTGGCTCGCTTATCCAACATTAAAAAGTGGAGGTGTCAGGATATTAAGCTGTATGTATATATATATATATATATATATATATATACATATATCTGGTAGAAGCTATCCAGAAAAAAATG
>CAEGAD010058351.1:0-17500 GCA_903067055.1 Poeciliopsis paucimaculata
TGTGTGTTCATTGTGTGAGGTCAGTTTTTGGTTTGTTATGTTGAGTTAGGTATGCCTTAGTTGATTTATTTTGGGCCCATTTTTCCTTTATTTTTGAGATTTGAAGCTTTTTAAGATTTTGTGGAAAATAAATAGAAGCTGTTTTTTATATGCCTTTGTCCTTGTTCCTTGCTGGTCGAACCGTTACACTTGTGAAGAACAGAACATTTTATATTTTCTTGAAAAGCAAAACACTGGATTTATCAAAGGATATACTTTTTTGCCATTTTTATTTTTTTTGACAATTTTATAGTACTTTAGGAAAAGATGAATTGGACTTATCAGAACAATCTTGAAGCTAAAAACTAGGAATATAATGCAAAAATACTATTAGGTTGAGATTATATATTTATTTTCTTCGCAGAATGAATTTCTAAAAATCTGCAGCCAATTGATATGATTTATGAATTAAAACACGTCAAATCCACCAAATCAAACATGCATAATAAAACATATCACAAGGACTGGTATATAAAGAAACAGGTCACAGAATCTCTGGGAATATCAGCCAATGCCAGCCTGCTCTGCCATGCTTCGACCTTCAACTGCTCGCAAATAAACAATCTGTCCATACAGGCATCTATTCATGCCTCTGACTCCACATCCTCAGGATATCAGTGCCACTGAGAAGTACAGAGAGTTGATAAATATACTGCTGCACCAACAAACAGATTGGTCCCACTGGGAGAGCCAGTTAACCAATGAGGCAAAGTTCAGGTCTCAATGCCCTGACCACATTTTCTGGTGCAGATCGCTTTTCTTACAGGGATCCCATTGCAAAGAACTTCACAAGCAGTTTGTTTTACCAAGATCTCGGCTGTGTGGACTTTAGATTGGAGGTGGGTGTTGTCTTTTGATTGTTCTTTTCATGGTTCAGAGTTAATTGTGTATTTTTAATTATCACGTTCTATCACAAATGTATTTAGATAACTTTGAGACCAATGGTGGGAACAAACTGTTGTTTGGAGCTTAGATTAAATCTAGTCCTCCATTTTCGAAATAAATTCCTATTTTTATATTTCCCAAGAGAATGAGTTCTTACTCAGCCATAAAAAAACTTAGTCATGTCCCTGGGAGGAAAAATTTTGAACAATTTCCTCTTAGTCATTTTGGAGTATGTGAAAAGAAATTTTAAAAAATCAGCGCAATGCATTTTATACAGTTCTATTTCATATTAAATATAACACAGTATAGTTAATTAAATCTAATGTAGATGGAACAAAATATCAGTTATTTTTATATATAATATATCTTCTGTCTCCACCTGCTTTGCAGAGGTCAGCAGATGTCTTTATACAACAATTTAAGACTATTCGGCTAAAATGGGAAATGATCCACTTTCCTTTTTGAAGCACATTTGGCAATATTTTTTGTTGCCATTTAAAATATATTTTTTTAATTTGACAAAATATAATTTTGGTTCCTTTATGTATTGTTTTTTATGAACTTAGCAAACTATAATCATGATAATTTTTTTAAGTAAAGTGATTTATAACTTTTTGGCAGGCCTATACTAAAATTAAACTTTAAAATGAGAAATTCCAACATTATATTACTGAAACATTCTTGAAACATAATGTTTGCCTTTAACCTAACAGTAAAGCACAATGCTTTTGGTCAAAAGATAATTAATCCTTCAACAACATTACAGTCCAATTCTTTCAAATAGAGTTTTCAGTGCTGATGGACTTTATCGTGTTCATCTATACTTCTGCATTTGGATGCACTGCGACCCACTTTCACTCCCCAATTAAAGTTATTCAAGTATTATTATGTTTAGTCTGTTTCAAGTCCAATTTACATTGAGCAAGCATCGCTTAATCAGACAATCATTTTATAAGTGGGGAGATGTGTATCGCAGCGGTCAGAAAAACCAAGGGGCCACTTTGAGGAACGTTGTGTGGGTGAGTAAATTGGGCTAGAAAAAGATCTGATGTTGTGACGCAGCAAGAGGTTATTTAAATAATCAAAAAAGGAGAAAATAGCTTGAGTGAGCTGGTTCATTGCTCCCTCCTGTTCTACTTCCTGAGATGCTGATGAGATAAACTTTGATAATTGCCAAAACCATGACCGTGCATCTGCACTTCTTACCAGCACAGCCAGAGAGGAAGAATTCTGGGCACAAACAAGCTGCATGACAAGTCTAAATATACAGCATATATGTATATTTTCGATATGAACTAATAATGTGTTGACTGCATCTGAGGGAATAACTGCTTTTTTTAAAGAAAAAGATTGAAACATTTTTATTTTTTTATATTACAGGATTTTCAGAGACAGTGTATTGATGTTTTAATTTAACCTTACTTTCTTACCCACAACAGAAGCACTCACATGCAATACTTATAACTTCTTCTCTCAATCACAAACAATCTCCACAAAGAACACACCTAGCTTTAAAAGTGAAATTATAAACTACACCAGTTCAGAGACACCAACAAGCTCTTTGAGTATGCATACAAGCCCACATATACAAGGCGTAACGGAGAGATGCAAACTCAAACCACATGTTGGTTTGAGTTTGCTGTGATCCGGCCCCTCTGTGTGACTTTTGAAGGGGTCGAAGGAAAACGGAGGAGGGGATATTGCTCCGCCCCTAGTCCCCCCCTCACAACACCCTAAAACACACGCAAACAAACGATAAGATAGACGCACTGGCAGAAAGCCCTGATATCAATCTGGGGTAACAAGTGCAGTGTGTGTCACTGGACTGTGTCAGAATCTGAGCCATGGAGCTGGTAAACTGCACAGAGAAAAAAATCTTAATTTTTCAGCTAAAAACAACACAATTACCAAAATGGAAGTCGAGTAAGAGGTCAGGAATTACATAAAAAGTGTTTTGCTGCAAGTCAAAAGATTCCAAGTGTAAATAGATTGACACTTATGCTTGTTAAACTTTATATTTAGAAATTGAATATAGCAATTTTACAGCTGTAGTAGAAAGTAACAGTAATCCTGATATTTGTTCTGACAGTAACCATTGTTGAACTTAGTTTGGTCATTTTCAAATCCAAGACTCCAAATAGCACCTGCAAGCTTTTAGACTCTGAAGACATGCCCATGCTTGTTCCTGTTCCATGTGGAGCATGAAATAACAGAAACATGTTTCATGTTTCATGACCGAAAGAACGAGATCTCGGATACAAGCTGCCGAAATGGGTTTTCTCCTTGGGGTGGCTGGGCTCTCCCTTAGAGATAGGGTGAGAAGCTCAGTCATTCGGGAGGGATTCAGAGTAGAGCCGCTGCTCCTTCACGTCGAGAGGATGGATGGATGGATGTTTTATAAATCTAATGAATTGTTAATAAAAGAAGGTTATTTTTGGGTTTGTATTTTTCATCGGTGTTCTCTTGCGACGTGTTATGCATTATGCAAATAAAGCATTTATATTTTTAAGACAAAAATAATTCTACAGTTTAATTTTTAAATGTAATAATATAATTCATAAATTTGGGGTTTTAAGCTCTCTTACCTACAGTTCACTTTTCTAACTATCACAAAATGTCAAGTAAATTGATCTATTTCATCATTATAAAAAAGCAAACATTGTTTCCAATTTTGTCCCGAATAACCAGCCAACCTGGTAGTTTTGGACTTGAGAAACCAGAAAATCTAAAAACAAAAATCCACTCATGCATGGGGAGAAATTGCAAAATTCCACAGAGTGCAGCTTGTTCACCTGGAGCTTGAACTGCAGGCTGCTTCATTGTCAAATGAACTAATCAGAACTCTGAAGTACTGTTATGGTATACTTATCGACAGGAGGTCCTTAATCACACAATAGATTTAACAGTATAGCTGCCATAAGCCATATGCCATATGGACAGTTGCCCAGGACAGCAGCTCCAGAAAAAAGAAGAACACATTATCTGTTGGTTGTTACTTGAGTTTTCTTACACTTTATACATGTGCAGTGCAATGGGGAGTTTGCAGCCACTGTTTTCTGCCAACAACAGGAAGACTATTTTACAGGCGTTGAGTAGAACTGGATAGCAAACCGAATATATGGTAGTTGATTTTCTACATTTTCAGTGATTGTCAAGGGCGCCATTCAAACAGCAACCATTAGCGACACTAATTGTAAATGCTTCCATAAGAAAATAGCAGCAGAGTAGATAATCATGGGAGCAAAATGACTGGTGCTTTGCAATTTCCCTTCTGTCCTCTGTATCAAATGCTTAAAACTTGTATCTGAGGATTCACATAATGGTAAACCTAAACATCTTTCAATGTTTAAAAAACATCCGGATGGATAATGAGCTGCTATTGTAAACCTAGGACTGTTTGTGCATTTTAGGATGTTTGATTGTGTCTAGCCAGAAAAGTAAATGCATTCTAAACCGGAAAAGCCATAGGATTCTAAAGCCATTTGGTTATAAAATGGTGTAAAACTCTATTTTGACCATATTTGACAGAGGTCAAAAATGGAGTGTGTCAGAAGGAAAAGGAGAGCAATCTTGTTTTGATTAAAGATTTGTGCAGAATACACTCACAAGCCTAAGCTTTATTTCTGAAAGGTTTTTTTTTTTACTTTTTATTCTTAAGGAAAATATCTCTCTGCTTGTTGCCTGACCTTTACTCTCTCTGTCTCGTCTGTGAAACTGTCTTCCTACCAGTTTGTGCATGGGATTGCAAACTGGAAGCGTAGTGTACATCTTTGATTTTAAAAAACTCCAGCAAATGTGTGTATTTGCATAAACCTTTCTGTATATTTGTGAAGATCTGTGTGCTTGAAGGGCTGATGAGTGAAGCTCTTTTTCTGCGTGTGTGTGTCTGGGTTCTGACACCTGCTGAACCTCTGCCTCTTTGACACAGACATGAACCCCTAAAGATCGTCTGGATGGATTTAATTTCCTCAAAAAGCTCCATAGCTCCGTTTGTGCATCTGAAAAGAAACATGGTGCAGATAAGGAATAAAATGAGATAGGAATTTACCCCAGGGAGAGAAAGACAATGTCAGCAAAATAACACAGTAGCAGAGAACTGCAAAAAGATGAAAGCTCATCTTTCTCAAAAATATTTGGCTTTCAAACTTATTTCAAGAACATGACACAATATACAAATAAATAAAACACCAAATTATTTTAAACTCCATTTGCTGACAGTAAAATATCCCATAAAAACAATGTTTGTCAGAAAGTTTTCTGAGCATCTGGAAGTCTGTTAAATAAGTGAGACAGACACATAGGATGGGGGTAAAACTATATCACAAGCAGTTTATGGAGTAACAGCAACTGCTCCAATGTAAACATTGAATGAGATTTTAGGACCTCATTAATTTTGTGCAGCTTGATTCACGCTGTTCAAGTGGATCAACTATTATTCCTGAAAAATACCTTGTATGGTATTCTAGTTAAACACGGTGCTGACCTGTATGCAGTTTTATCTGTGCTTCTCTGATTTGCTACAACATCACTATGGGAGCATTTTCTCTTTTTTAAAGTTCTCAACACAGCCAAGCTACATTAATGTCAAAATGTTTTACTTTAGTTTTTGTTGGTTGCCTTAGTTTTCATTGCTCATTATATAGAAAATTCGGGCTTCTTCCTATTTTTGAACTACTGAACGGTTGATACTTGACAATCTCATATTTGAACCATTTCCTGTTTTTACTTAGTTTGTCACAGTATTTGCAGAGTGATTTATAAAGTCACCAAAAGGCATTTGCAGTCTGTAGGAGCTCAAGGTTTTATTGTCATTGTTGGCAGTTTTAAGTAGTTTTACATAAAGTTAAAAAAACAGAACCTCCAGGTAGTCAACCTGCCAGATGTTCTCATATTTCAACAATTTTATTTTAAAAAAGCCTGTTCTTTTTTCCAGATCTGTACAAGGCACAGTATTAAGCTTAATGAGGGTGAGGCACCTGCATTTGCTTTTACACTTCCATCAATGGCACTTTATTCATTTTTTACATGAATGCTCATCTTTGTAAGGTTAACCATATTCTTACATTTTGCAAACCATTGTTTGCAAAATGTAAACTGGAACTTTTTATTGGTAATAATTGCCACCGATCTATACTGATGAGAATTGACAGTTTTGTCATCCATATCAAGTAATGTGTAAGTGGACACAATAAGTTCTGTGATGTATTATACCGGTTTCACTTAATTTTATTTAAATAAAAAATCACAAGGAAAACTTGCAAAATCACATTGTGTGTTGGTGCCAGAAATGGTTATATTGATGGTTTTTTATCAAAGAATAAACTGTGACAGAACAAGGTTGTCCTATTCATTTTCTGTCAGCTGTCATTTGCATGCCTTTTAAAGCCTACATGGACCCACACAGTTACTTGTTTTGGTAATACTCAACAAAAAATCTCCCTGTGACACCATCCGTTATTTTTTTTTATACAAACCATTATGTGTTTATATTGGCAACCTGCACAAACTGTCAAGCCTTCAAGAATCCCTGAGCGCAAACCCGTGTCAACTGCAATTGTGTATGATTTTTAAACGTGTATAATGATGAGATTTGAAGCTTTTATAGCATCTACTTGTGCATTTGTGCAAACATATTCTCCAATTTAGTATAAACCATTGCGTCATCATTCTTACCCTTAGTCACTGTGGTTTCAGTGGCTCTGTTTTCACTCTGCTTTCATGACTTAAACTTTACTAAGCAATTCCCTACAAATGTCTGAAAATTATTTTGTTCATCAGTAACAAATTTAGAAACAATTTGTTCTTTAAGAACAAGTATGTTGTTTACGGATATGTTCTAATGTCTCTTTTAAGCTCATGTGGAGAAATAAAAAAAATAAAATAAACAACAGATGTAAATTTAACTTTCACTTTTTTGCCTGTAGCTCTAGAGTCTTTAAAATCTTTTTCTGGGAAGGCTAATATTGTGAAAGAGGTAGGAGTGGGAAACCAGTGGAGAGGACCCAAGTTAGTTGTGTTATTTTGAAGTTTGTTCCCACAGGATGCCAAGAATCTGCACCATCCATGGGATAAACACAAATAGTTCCCATTAAAATGAATTGAAACACATAATCCCTCAAACTCACAATTAGCATGAAGGGAGTTTCAGCAAATAAAAATAACATTTTTTTTCTTTTTTTGCTAAGTCTGGTAAAGATCTGTAAATGTGCTGTTTGCAAAAGAAGTAAGTTTCACTCTAGAGGATGAGTATCTCAGGCTAAAACAAATAGAACTAAGGCGGAAATGTATATTTTCTCTCATCCTACTACTCTCTTTGTGTGAAGACTTTTAAGTAAGGTGGTTTTTAACTTTACACTAGAGGCAGAATGCTGGCATCCTGCTTTCATAAGCAATGTAAACCCTGGGATGGCAAATAGTTTGCAAAGAGAATGACTAACATGCAAAATATGTAAATGAAGATGAAACAACTACTTTTATTGGAGAAGTTCTTATTACAGCACAAACACACACAGTGGATGTAACTTTATATTTAAACTCCAACTCCAAATTTTTAATTTGTTCCTAGAGTGCATTAACAAAGAAAACAGTTTACATCTGCACCTCATATTTTTTAGCACATTTTAAATGACTTTTGATAAACAAATATCTTGAATACCACATGTAAAATTTTGACAAACTTTCAAGTAGCATATGTTTCTGTTTTGTCCCTTTGTTTGAAATTTTTAGCTTGTCTAAACGCTCACTTAGATATTTGAAAGTGGGAGAATATGAAGTAGTTATAGGTAGTCAGTATCTAAGTTACAGAAAAAAAAAGTTAAAGCGGAAAGAACTTGTCTGAAAAAAAAATAAGATCCCGGGAAAAGGCAGGTAGCTACTCATTCTCTCAGATAGACATATAGACATGCAAACCAATTTGCCTAAGCATTGTTTTAATTCAAAACTGAAATGGAATAAAAGAGAAAAAATTTATTTGATCGAGTTAGAAATATTGAAAATATTTTGATATGTAAAGAATAACCAAATTCTTACATTCATATGGTTCTGAACTTAATCTTTATCTGAAAACATAGTTCACTAAAGAGGATGTGTTTATGGTTCAAGTTTTAATCAACATTTTTTGATGAACAGTCAAAAGCAATGAAACAATGAATTAAGAAAATCAGTGGACAAATGGTGTGAGTTTCATAGTTTCTATATCTCTCTGTTGAACCAGTTTACTCAAACGTCTTTGTTCTATAGGAACAACACTGATGACTTCACAAAACCACAGATACAAAAAACCAAACTTTTATCCATCTTCATGTTTGTTTCACACACAGCTGTCAGATCAGCAAACATATTTACTGGTTAGAAAAAGAGTTTCTATAACAAAGGCCTTAGCAACTTACCTTATGGTCAGGGCTGAAACAGTTCCATGGATGATTTAATGAGCTGATCACACAAAAAATTGAGTCAAGGAGAATATCATTTTAGTCAAAAATATTGTAACTTTTAAGGAAACACAATCCAGCTAGCTGTCAACCGTTTCCTCTGCCAAATACAGGTGTGACACAGATGATTAATTACTACCTGACAGAACCCCACTTAATAGAATTTGAGACATTGTTTCAACTATGCATTCCTATCATCACAGTTGCGTGGAAAGAGTAGCAAATTATAAATATTTGCAGAATTGAGATCTGGTGAAAATCCAGCAATTCCATTAGACTGTATTTAGCTTGCAAAAACACTTTAAAAATATGCAGCATCTTCATAGAGAGCGCACAATTTCTACATCAAAACTGGAGCAGCAGTAAGATCCACATTAAGATGAATTAGATAATGAATCCACTAACCTGTAGAATTTTAATGGTACTTTGAAATATTAAACAAAAATATTAGTTACGATGTGTTTTATGCTTGCACATAGGTCCAAGTAACAGTTCTACAGAAGAGCTAAGCTAATGAGACTGTTGGTAATTTTGGATAAAACAGCAAAAGATGAAAATCGTAGAGAGGAAATAAAGTAGATCTCCCAAAAAAAACTTTTGGTAACAACTTATTGGAAATTCTTGTAACTGGGGACTGAGTCACAGTCATGAAAACTCAACACAGAGTCCAGCTGTCACATAAATATGCACATGACGTGAACAGAGAGGAAAAGAAAACAACATAAAAGAAACGCTTCCTGAATCTGTTTAATTTATAATTTTTCAACGCTCTTTATGTCTGTCGAAAACAGCTCTGTGCTGTGTCACTAATCTAAATAATATCTTCTAATGACCTTATAGCTGCTTAATGCTCAGTGTGCGTACAAGTGGGTGCATGTCACTAAATCCATCTACAATATGTACTTCTGTGTGTGTTTGTCTCAGTTAGCCTGCCGGGTCAACACTACACCCCCACAAATGAGCCACAACAAATATCTCAATCATCTCACCACAATCAGGACCAGATGGGCTAAGTCAACACAGTGCTGTGTGTACGTGTCCCTATGTGTGTGTGTTGATGAAGTTATGCAGATGTAAGGTTTTTAGGTATGAGAGGACAGTGCTGTGCTTCAAGGGTAAGCATGGTTGTTCTCTGTTTTATAAAAATCTTGAGACTCTAGCAGGCCTTTCCAAATAACTCAGCGGGGTAAGTAATGGATGGCTGATAAAGAGGTTTTATTTTAAATTATATCCCTGGTTCAAGGCAATAACCTGCCCTAATGTGAGTCTGCTTTGAAAAAAGTCTCTGAAACTTGTCCTGAGGATCTCAATGTTCTTGTATAAAAACATAAGCTGGAGAAAAATGAAAACAGAGAAATTGGCTGATTGGGACCAAACTCACTTGAGCCTTGATTCAGATCTGAGATCAGGTTGTGACGGCTGCAGGAAAGGTGCTGAATAAATAAACAAGCTGGAGCAAAAGATTTTCAGCCCTCAGTGGCCAGGAAAAATCCATCCACTGTTAAATAAATGACATGGAGAAAACATTCAGGTCTATGCTGAAAGACCAGTTTTCAACATTTACCCGCATATCCTCATTGTTTCCAATGACAATGAATAATATCAGTGGTGCTGGCTTGATGTCTTGTGATGATGGGGTCATTCAGTGACAGACATTATGGCTGAAATTAGTTAATTAACTAAAAGAGAAAACAAAGTGATCATTGACTGCAGCACTGTTCAGAAAGCCTCATTTTATTTTTCAGAAGCAGGCAATCCAAAGCAAAACTGTCAATAGTTGTCACTCCTTCTTTTCATTGAGCTTTGGGATTTTAACGAATGCTGATTTTCTAGAACACAAGATGCCAGTTTTTGTGATTGTTGTAAATAAAACTTTTTTTTTTTTTTTCCCCCCTTTTGGAAATGCATTCCAGCCACAACACTGGCCCCACGAGTATTAATTTCACCACAATAAACAAAGTTTGATTTGTGCCTCATTTCTGTGACAACTCATTTGGTAAACTTACAGCTAAAAATCTAAACCTGGAACAGGTTCAGAGTTTTTTAGTTGTCACCATGATAGGGTAACAAGAATCCAATAAAACTAAAGAAGTAGTTATAGTTTGGGAATGTTTTCACATTGTAATATAGGCAAATCTTCCACCGCAAAGCTGCTAGGCTTTGTCATAAATAAAAAAGTATATTTTTTGATATGAAATGTCTGGCTGTTACTAAGATTTCCACAGGAAAAAGAAACCCATTGAACATTTGATGGTAAATCTTATTTAGAAGAGCCAGAATGGTCTGGAACTTCATTTATATATGATAGAACATCATTATAAGTGACATCTTGGTTATAAAGGAAAAAAAAATTGGTATGTGTGGGGGTTCTTTGCTAATAAAACAAGCAAAATGTCCCATATTTGAATATTTTCCAGGGCTCCCCCCTTCCCCTCCAGTTCTCCCATCTTTCCTGTTTCTTGCCAAATGTACTCCCAAAAGTCGTTAGCGAATTTCATACTATATATGTCTGATTATAATCAGGCTTTTGGTTTTGGCTACCTGCTGTCCCTGAAGAACTGTGGAAGGAGAGATGAGTGTAAAGTTCACTCATTTTCGGAGCAATAAAAAGGGGAATGTGTGAGCCCCTCTCTGGTTGTGGTCCTTGGCCACACTCCAGCATCACTGACTCTTTGTGTACTTATGCATCCATCCTTACTGGGATGAGTTTTAGATCCAAGAGTTAAAGAAGGAGAAGAAAAATTAAAGTGAAGTTTTGGGTTGGATCTCAAAGGAATGTTTCACATCTAATATGTTGCTTAACACTTGTTCTTATTATTTTTGATGTATTTCTAGGGAACAATTAGCTTAACATCCATCTGGCAGATAATAAATGTGGCATAAGGTTGATTTTTTTTTTAATGATTTATATTATTTAAAAAAAATCAACATAGAAACTCAACCAATAACTGAACTGGCATCAAGTATTTTGAAAATACACCAAAATGAAAACGAACAATGAGGCATTGCATTATTTTGTACCACAAACTGATGTCAGATGTACTCTGTGGTTGACAGTTTAATTCACTACAGAAAATATGAGCCAATTTGGCCACTGTTTCATTCTTTCAGTTTCAATGTGTTGACATTTTCTCTGAGTTTGTTGAAACACAACTGAACACAACATGTCACCGGCTCATATCATTAACACTGACGAGGTCCCCCTCAAGTTTGACAGTTTCTAAATAAATCCAACTTCCAGTTTGACTCGAGTTTTCTATTTGTCACTGATGCAACATATACGTTAAAGCGTCTTATACTGCAGAAAATGTGGTACATTGTATGAATGATTAAAAATGCCCTAAGTGTGGAGGAAAAAGGTTTAATAAGCTTTAGCCATCTCTTGGATTTTAAAGGGTTAGTTAGTCTGGGTATTTCTGAAATGGATAATATTTTCTCTTCTCCTGAGAATTCCTCAAACTTTTACAGTACTTTTTACCAGTAGATGATAATAACCTGTGTAAATAGCAAGTGTATTAAGCATGCGTGTTGTTTTAATCTGCCACTGTTCTAATAATTGCTTGAAGTCTAACTTAGAAGCCAATTACATTTCCTTATAAATGATACAGTGTAAGAGAAGGAAAGGCAGCTCTGAGCATTATCAACGTAAAACTGCACATCTTCCCAACTTTTCCTTTTTTTAAAGCAAACACTGAACCTATACTTAACTTTACTGAAACCTTGCTTAACTTTGAAAAGTGTTTTTGAACCACCTACATGAACTTTTACAACAAAAGAAGCAAACAATGTACTGGATTTAAACAAATATTTTTGAATGCTGTGACTCAACAGATGAACCAGACTTTGGACACACAGTTCTGGAGCCTAAAACATCAGTGTTAGCAGTGATAACCATGTGACGAAGTTTGTTGTTGGATGGGCATCATATAAATAGAAAAACATCTAATTGTGAACATGTTTGCTCCAAATGTGTGTGGGAGAATGTGTATAGGAGAACGAGATAAGACTGAGAAAACACAATGAGAAAGTTTGCGTGGTTTCAGCCACACTGGCAATTACCCAGAACTTCCTGGGAATCTTGCTCTCTCATACTCATCCTTTCTCTTTCTCTTCATCACCCCTTTTACTATTCACACTGACTTTCATCTGTTATTCATCCAAAACCATGCCCACCGTCTTTGCAATCATGAAGTCACCTACCAAGTTTAATCAGTCCTTCTCGGCATCATTCTCCCTTCTAACCTTTCCATTTCCCCAAAGTATGTCTAAATGTTCTCCTTCTCACCTCCCTCCCCTCCACCCCCGGCTTTCTCTTTATCTCTTTTTGCCCCTCTATCAGACTGTCCTCCCTTTGCCCTTTGCCTGTCAACTTCCATGGCAACTAAAATCTTCAGCTCACAGTTGCAGAGTGACAAAGGGGTCTTTAAACTGGGATTTGAAAACAAAATGAGCCACAATTCACTCTCGTTCCCTTAGTCTGACTCCCCCGCACATGCACTCATAGTCACACACAATTCCATTGGAGGAGTGCTTTATCCACATCGAACTGATAAAAGCCTGTCTGCTGCACTAACAAATTTGGTGGCCTTTTGAACAAGAGATAAATCTCACTTACAAGCTTTTTTCACAGTTTCCTCTTCTTGCATATTTATCATCGGATGTCCTGACTCTCTGTGTCTGGCTTGGGGCCCCAAACATATATCATAGACACACTAACTTGGGGGTACTTTTACCGAATAGCTAAACTAGAACAGGAAACATCTAAACATGTTGCAGTTTCCGTTTTTGATTAGAAGAGCTTTTACTTTTGGCAACGTCTCACTGAAGTTCCAGTACCAAGTAAGGACAATGCTTCAGATTAGACTTAGCTTTCCACTCTTTTAGGTCAGTAAAGATTACCAAAATGATTTCTATTTGCTAAATTCCAGAACATTGAAATATAATGTTTTAAGATTTTTTTCTGAACATTAAGGTTTTAGAAAAACCGAGATGATGGTTTAATAGTATTGTAAGAGCCACATAATTTTATAAAGTTAAAAGAAAACAAAGCAAATAAAAAGAAATCAGCTATGATATCAGGAAGTGATATGTGGATCTCCAAAAGTTAGGTTAGCTTGACTTGTAGAGCTTGAAGGACTAACCTGACTTCTTCTCTTCTAAAAACTGACTGCATGTAAACTTCTGAATCTGAAAAAAGCTACAAAAACTACTTATCTCTCACATTTTTCTGACATTCATCATTTTTGATAAGCCTCACAGACCCTAGGGAGGAAAGGGGTGTGCTGATATTAATGGGAGACAGAAAAGTTCTGAGTATTTTTATGTGAGGTATGTAAATATATGGTTTCAACTGTGGAACACATCAGCAGTTATCAGTCAGTCTCTTTAGCATAACAAAAAAAGTCTTTTGGATTGTTCAAACTCAGGCTAGAGAGACAAGAACAGAAAATTATGTGCACTCAGACCACACAGCACTGACTGATAGTTTTGTCATATGTAGAAATACAGCTGTTTTAAATTTCTTTTTCAGAACACAGGAAACAAAAACATAAAACCATCTTCTGAGATCATGAGTCTCAAGTCCTTCCTCTACCCTGTGAAATAATGTTTTACTTCCATTTTATGACATTTTAAACAAAATTCTACAAATCTTGCTGACAGCTGCACATATAACCATTTGAGATACAGAGATTTCTGGACACAGTCCATAACATTTAGAGTTACCTCCATGTATTTTCATTGTTTACTTAATGAAAGTTGTTATGATGACCATGAAAGTCACTCATCAAACTCTGCATGAAAAATGGTAAGAAAAAGTAGCTGTTTTTATGCCACTTGGAAGCTGATCTGCATTTAAATCCTCACATTAAACACGAGACATATGTTGATCTAGTCTGGATGTAAAACAGGACGCATGACTTCAGAAAGTACAACATGAAGGATGTTTCTCTGCAGGATTTGTCACACAAACCTGTGAAAAATTACATTTGCTACAGATACAGTAGTAAATATTGCAATGATTTAGTGTTAGGGCAGATTTGAAGCATTCAAATGTTTGCAGAGGCACTCAGTTTGACTAGGATTGATAGGACTGGATTAACTGGGACTACATGGTAGAGCAGAGGTTAGCACTGTTACTTTGCAGCAAGTAAAGTAACTTAAAGATTAAAAGCTGAAGATTAAAAGCTGAAGCTCTCTTAGATTAAGATGGTAGAGACTATACAGAACAGGAGATTAAATGAGTGACTACAATCTCAGCAAATGATGCTTTTAAAAACATCTTTGTGACTAGAATATGCAATTATTATTATTTTAGTCTTTTACTATGTGACTTAAAGTAATGGGTTGATATATGGTTAAATACTGATGTTCTAATTACTGAAGATAGCACAAAACAACTGGTTCCATTTGGCTCTATTTAGTTCAGTTCACCTCCATTCACTTCAGTTTAATTAATATCATTCAATTTAATTCAGTACTAGCCAACACAATTCAAGTGACTTCTTGTGACATCTCAAATCAGTATTCACCAAATTAAATTCACTATAATATTATAGAAATTATATTTGAAACCCATCGAAGTCAGGCTAATTATTTACATAAAATATCTGTAAGGAAATCAATTGTAGCAGTGCACATCTATTAGTGCATTGCATAACCAAAAACCTCTAATTGCTGCTGTCATTTGCTCACATTAATTAACATCATATGACAAGCTCAGTTGTGTAACAAAAGCTCCCCTGCTGAGCAATAGATTCCACTACTGAATCTGCATGTCTGTAAGTTGTAAGTTGTAAACATCGCTGGTTCAATTTGCACTGCATCTAACCCATCTGCAGTGATTTCAGCCCTACAACTTCGTTTATGTAGCACAAAAGAATCTCAAAGTGTGTAACTAATTCACAAATAAATTCTGTAAATCAAAATAAAAATGATGACAAAAATGAGAAAAATGAGACTTTAACAAGTTTATGCAAAACCTTTAAGCTTTGATAAAGCCTCTTGTTTATTTACTTCAAAAGAGAAGAAAATAAATTTAATTTCGACTGCAGGGAAAAATATAAAATGAGTCATATAAGTATCAAGTCATATTCATAATTGTTGTTGACATGTGCTGTATAAATAATCTGAATATTAGGTAGGATTACTTCAAATGTCCATTGACAGTTTTGATGCAAATGTTTTATTCCAAGTAAAATTTAAAAAAAATGATAGCTTCCAGAAGCAAGACGATTTTTTTTTCAGATGAAAACTAATAGACAGAAAAAAAACAAAAAACATGCAGTTTCTTCTCTCTCATTATTTTAAAAATGTATTGTTGTCATTAAAGGTGCACCAGGACCATTCTCCTGTCCTTGCAACCCAAGGCGGATAAAACTGAATTTTATTCTAAAAGTTTTAGGACTCCATTGGTGCTTATCCAATCAACTATGGATCTGACTTCACTGGGTTCTGGAAAACTGGGTATAAACTAAACCTGTTTGTATTATAAAGCATTTGCAAATACACTTATTATAATTCTTAGAATGTTATCTCTTAAGAAACATTATTGCAAATAATGTCTAATAAGAAGAACTCTTAAACAGCTTTGTCTGAGATGTGAAAAAGTAGGTCTGTTCTCCAAGAACTGAAGTGGATAGTAGGAAATTTACTGGTCACTTATCCCTTTATTATCTTTGTACTTCTGCCTCAAATAGCTTTCCTTTGAAGCATCTTGTTTATTCCTGGTTTATTCTTTTGATGTTGGTGGTCCTCAAGCCTGTGTAGGGAAAGTTTTATTTGCTTTACCACAGTAGCCAATAACGAAGCAACATTTCTGAACCCTCACCTGCTTGGTGGATGCTGATAACATCAGACAACAAATCAAGGTTGGGGACCTGAAGGTTCAAGGATTTGTGAACCCTCAATTCTGAAGGAGGTTTCAGGACAAATACTCACCTGTAATACAAAGGTGAACTACATAATTGTACCATTTCATTTAATTGACAGTTTCAGATTTTCCCGTGTGACAAAGTGAAAAGAAATCTTAATTATCTAACTCCATAGCAATTTCACAGATAGTTCAATCACCTGTCTGTATTGCAATTATTGCATAAAGATGCATTTAGGGCTGCAGTGATGCTTTTCTGTCAGATTAATGCACACTTCAATCTGACACATTCTGTCCAGACTTAATCCCCCCAGAGAGGCCCACAGAGTAAAACACAGACACTAAAACTCTCTGCAGTGTTTGTTTCCTCTCAAGACAAAAGCTTTCATTACAGAAAGTGCCACAAGCGAATCAACAAACCAAACATCCTGCAATACGCACAAAAATCCTACACACAATATTCTCCCTCCAGACGTGCTGTAAACACTTCCTCTCTGTTGTTTTTTCATGTGGTGCAACTACGAGCAGAATCCTTCCCCCACCCCCAATCCTCGAAACATGCTTCATATTCCTTGTCCTTAACTGGTAATTACATAGAGGTGCAGGGTTAAGGCTACAGCTGATTGCGCCAGCAGATTCCAAACAATTAATTATGTGTTATCATAAAGTTAGGCCTCAGCCTGAAGTGGATTTTCTGTTTTCTTTGCAATTCAGATAGTGCTGGCTTCCCCAAACTGGGCCTGAGTGCTTTGACCCGGCTGCTCAGAGGGAAAGAGCAGCAGCGGGCCAAAAGGAAAGATTCCTCTCTTGAGTTCACATAAACAAGCTACGGCTGTCCAATGGACAGAGAACTCAAGTGGGACAAATATGAAAGAAATGTCACTCTAGAAAAAGATGAACCAAGTAAGTAAATATTACATATTGACATGGTTTTTGCAATTGTTTTGTTAAGTTTTTATTTATTTTTAATTAAATTTTAAATTAAATCACTCTATAAATGTTTTTAAAAATTGGGAAAACTGTTAAATTTTAACAAATATATGTGTATATATATTTTTTTCTTTTTTTTAAATTTTTGTTGCTGTTAGTTGTTCTCTTATTTGGTTATTTTACACTAATTTGCTGATCTGTAGATTTTGTTCTGTGTGCACTAACTGGTGAATTAAAAGTAGGAAGCATTTACTCTGCTGGCAACATCCACCTACTAAAAGTAATTACTAATATTAAAAATAGTTTGTTCATACACATATTAACTGCATTTAAGAAGTATTTGGCT
>CAEGAD010058357.1:0-14381 GCA_903067055.1 Poeciliopsis paucimaculata
TGAAATCACAACTCAATACCTCCCACACTGGGAAACACAAACGACGGTATAACAAACCAAATAAGATCTCAGTTTTTTTTTAAAACTGACTGAAGCCATCTTATTTATAAAGTACCATTCATAATTTCAAAATCAATTGCTTTGATACCATCTTCCTCGTAATTTTTTCCATAGTAATGTACCTGCAGACACGTTTGTGTTTTCCTCTACTTAGCATCCGATAGCATCACACAGTCCTGTTAGCGTGTTCGCGTCACACAGTCCCGATAGCGTCACACAGTCCCGTTAGCGTCACACAGTCCCGTTAGCGTCACACAGTCCCGATAGCGTCACACAGTCCCGATAGCGTCACACAGTCCCGATAGCGTCACACAGTCCCGTTAGCGTCACACAGTCCCGATAGCGTCAGACAGTCCCGTTAGCGTCACACAGTCCCGTTAGCATCAGACAGTCCCGTTAGCGTCACACAGTCCCGTTAGCGTCACACAGTCCCGTTAGCGTCACACAGTCCCGTTAGCGTCACACAGTCCCGTTAGCATCAGACAGTCCTGTTAGCGTCAGACAGTCCTGTTAGCGTCAGACAGTCCTGTTAGCATCAGACAGTCCTGTTAGCATCAGACAGTCCTGTTAGCATCAGACAGTCCTGTTAGCGTCACACAGTCCTGTTAGCGTCAGACAGTCCTGTTAGCATCAGACAGTCCTGTTAGCGTCAGACAGTCCCGATAGCGTCACACAGTCCCGATAGCGTCACACAGTCCCGATAGCGTCACACAGTCCCGATAGCGTCACACAGTCCCGTTAGCGTCACACAGTCCCGTTAGCGTCACACAGTCCCGTTAGCGTCACACAGTCCCGTTAGCGTCAGACAGTCCCGTTAGCGTCAGACAGTCCCGTTAGCGTCAGACAGTCCTGTTAGCGTCACACAGTCCCGTTAGCATCACACAGTCCCGTTAGCGTCACACAGTCCTGTTAGCGTCACACAGTCCTGTTAGCATCAGACAGTCCTGTTAGCATCAGACAGTCCTGTTAGCATCAGACAGTCCTGTTAGCATCAGACAGTCCTGTTAGCATCAGACAGTCCTTTTCTCGGCTTTATTTCGCCTTGCTAGTGTTCGTGTTAACCGGAACACACCTCTGGGTCAGAACGGCCTCCAGAACCAGAGTAACCATGTAACTACAGGCAAATCGGATCCACTCCAGGCTCGTTTATGACCAGCCGACTAAAGATAACTGACAAGCTAAGAAACAGCTGAAGCTGGTGTCCAAAGTGACACCGCAGGGCTATTTTATAGTTATCTTGCTCCGGTTTGCTCTAATTAGCTTCTAGTCATTTTATGTATTCATCAGAGTGTTAAACAGTGCAGATACATTTAGCTCCGACTGCTGAGAGTTTCAGGTTTTAAACCGAAGCAGCTCCTTAAATCTGTGAAATAATTTCGACGAGGCGGAGGCCAACTTCACCCGCCCGACTCCCAGCTCTCAATCTGAGCCTCTAAATCTCATCTCAATGATTTTCAGCTCATTTCAGCGGAACTCGGTTGGTTTAACCATCCTTCAGTCTTTGGATGCCAAGTCATCCAGAAACGGACTAAGTCGGGAACCAAATGTTCGGTTCTACCTTCAAGCCGAGCCGTAAAACCCGGAACGACTGAAACCCGAACCGTCAACCCGTCCAGCTCACCTCCAGCTCCTGAGCCTCACACTGATCCAATAACTGGTCAAAGTTCTCCTCCATGATCACAGCTACGGGCATGATGCTGCCCGGCCGGACTTCTTCCTGCTCTAATTATATGGAGGGCGACTGGCTGCAACAGCGCCTCCCGGCGGCGCGGAGGGAAACAACACCCGGAATTACAACATTACAAATATTTACTGTAATATTCTGAATAAAAACAAGTCACTGTTTTTTCAGACATTGTTTAACTTTCTAAACTATTTAAATAATTACTATTGAAATTATATTTAAAATAGAGATCTTTCATCCATAATTCTGAAGTTGAGATTACAGATTTAAGTGTATTTTTTATCTGAGGTTGATAAACTAGAAGAAAACCTTTGGACTCAGTGACTCCTGCGTTTAATGTCTGAAATGACCAATTTGTGTTGGTCAGCTCCAGCAGGAGCTGCTGCAGCTTGCCCCCAAACTCTCTTCCATTTACAGTGAGTTCTGAGAAATCTGCATATTTAGTAGTGAACATAACCAGAAATTATAAAGATCTATTCAAGCACAACTTTCATATTGCCTTCAGTCAGTTCAGCAGGTTGTTCCTCCCTCAGTTAAAATGGTTGCAATAAACTGCTATTCCTTTTTCAGACAATTCCAATATTTCTTTCTAAGTCATTTTTTTAAAAGCTAGAGAAGTTAGTAACCTCTATGTACATTTAGCAGGAAGATTCCTCGTATCGGAGAGGCGAAGGGAGGAGGGACGACTGGCCATGAGTAGTTATACGAACTTTTACTGCTAATGTCTGTAAACTTTGTTTCTGGTTTAAGCCTGCAGAAAATGAAACGGCGCCCAATTGGTCACTGACGGAGCAAAACTCTTGTAAATCTGGTTGTTTGCTCGCCGCTGATCACAGTTAACCCAGATCCATCGGGGCAACTGGGATCTGGGAACAGCTTAGGATCCATTTCATACCAAACTGTAGCAGGAGAAGTTTGCTGTAGCAGCATGACTACAGAAGTAGCTCCGGACGACCAGAACCCACAGAACCAGATTTAATCTGGTGAATCAGAAGGATTTTATTCTAACATAAACATTTTGAATCAAAAATAAGATTCTCAGTTAATCTGAGACAAACTGGAACCAAACAACATTTTCTTATGGTTGTTTTTGTTCAACAGGCTGCAAATCTGAGGAATAATCTGCCTGTAATCCCGTAATCTGACTCAGCTAAGGTTCATCTTTATTAGAAACAAATGATAAATCTGGAGAAAGAGTTTTCACAGAGAGTTCATAAACATCATGATTTATTACCAGAGCACCAATAAAAACTGCTGCTGCTTTTATAAACAAAAGGACTTTCTTGATTTTTATCGTCATTTAATAAATAAAAGTCATATTTCAGTCTGTGGTCTGATCCGCTCCCAGTTCTCCCAGTTCTCCATATCTGATCATATTTCCTGCTGTTGAAGAAACGATTCATGAAAAGTGAGCAGCAGCAAAAAGACCCAAAGATTTTGATATATTTGTTTGTTAAAAGATGCAGAAGTTTCATGTTGTTTTTATTCTGTTTCTGATTAAACTTTATGATCTGGTTGGTTTCATCTGATGACACGACACAGATTTTTATTTAGTTCTCCACAAACTAATCAGATCAAGTTTTCAGTCACGAAGCTGCTTTTAAATGATTCGATTTTGAGTTCATAAAATAGAACTATAAACACATAAAGCTAAAATGTTTTCACTTTGTTTTAATTCAACAATTAAAACATTTATGAAGATGAAAATTTTCCTGCAGAATGACTTTTTTATCTGAGGAGACAAAAAACGTGTTCATGTTTAGATCAGAGAATCTAAGAACTTCAATTTAACAGCAAACAGAAATTCATCTGACAAAAGAAATTCAAAATAATAAACTAAAAAGTTTATTGTTTCCATAAAGAAATGGTGAAAGCAGAAGATAAGTACTGAGCTGGTTAGAGCGTAATCTGCCCAGCAACAGGAAGGGAAGGACAACGGAGTTGCACAGAATAATTTATTAATGATCCTGCTGCTGAGTGTGAGATCAGGGCAATGCAGCAATGCAACACAGCAGCGCTCTGCAGCAACGCAGCAACCGATGGCAGATGAAGCAGGAGGAGAGCAGAGGCAGCGTGAAGCCAGAGATGAAACCGATCAGTCAGGTGGAACAGAGACGGCAGCTCAAATAATCTGTTACATCACTCCAGCTGCTCTCTGCTCCAGATTATCACAGGGATTATCCACTTATCCAGGTTAGCCGCAGCTGCTAGCTGGCATGTTTCTGCCGCAGGAACCGCAGTCTGGACGCAGGTCCAGTTAGACAAGTACCACTCCACCATGTGAGCAACAAATCATGGCCGCCGCAGGTTCTTAAGTTTGAGCATGGAGGAAGGAAACATGGCCGCCGCTGGTTGTCCAGATCCAACATGGCTGCTCTCCGTTTCTCCTCCATCTTTGGAGAGCTAACATGCTAACCAAAGCTAGCCTCCCAATGCTTCCAGCAGCAAGCAGGTGAAGTTGTTTTGGAGAGTTGTGTAGCTTAGCAGCTGTGAACTTTAACTAGGCCAGATGTTTGTTACACGAGGATCTGTTCAGTCCAGATCAAACTCACCAAGCAGAAGAAAAAAGTTCTGAGGAGCCCAGAAACACTTTTAGTATGTTAGTAAGATTCGTCACAAATGAATGTCTGTGATATTCTTATGACAAATATTCCACAGAAAATACAAAATAAAAATGAACAAAAAGTTTGAATGAAGGTAGAAATAAATCTTTGCTTTAACATATTAGCGACACCTGATGGTAAACCAGACATTTGTTTTTGAAAGTGTCATAAAGCCAATATTTAATGTTTTGATCTATTCCAGGTCAGATTCATTTTCCTGTGAGCTAACAGTTAGCCTCCTTCAGCAACTCAACATTTATAGAAAGTGCTTTACATAAACTATTTGTTTTACTCCTGATTAAAACATTTTCTCCGTTTATAATCTCAGTTTTATCGGATTTTCTGCTCATTTCTGTGAGAAACAAACAGAGACGAGCAAAGATCTTCTATTGGATGATGGTCTAACAGACTTGTTTCTGTGTATTTTTATAAAATATAATATTTCTCTGAACCATTACCATTACTTATTATTATTATTATTATTATTATTATTATTGTTGTTGTTGTTGTTGTTGTTGTTGTTGTTTGGTGGTTTCAGAGCTAAAGTCATTTGTAGTTTCAGATTATGTAATCTCTCTCTGTGGATTTAACAGATTTCTGTTGTTCTGGTTCTGATCCAACAAACAAACACAAACCTCTTAAACCTTTCCGTGTGATTTCATCTACAGCTGAGAGAACAGCTGGAACAGCGGCATCAACGGCCGCATCGCCGCCCCGCCGCCTCGCCGCCCCGCCGCCTCGCCGCCCCGCCGCCTCGCCGCCCCGCCGCCTCGCCGCCCCGCCGCCTCGCCGCCCCGCCGCCCCGCATCATTGGCTGCGTGAGAGCGCGGGCGGAGGCGGAGCGTTCAGCTCCGCTCTGAGCTGCATCCCGAACCCCGCAGCCGCATCCGGAGCAGCGCAGCGGCGGAACCGCGGAGCCATGAACCAGAGCGCCGGAGCCGCGCAGCAAACACGGAGCTTCTCCCTGGACGAGAAGGTAAGCTGACCTCTGACCTCTGACCTTAAGGCGAGCTGCTGCAGAAGGCCGCTGCCTCAAGTCCCAGAAAGTTGCTCAAAGTTCGGCTGAAGGCGTTGAATGTGTCCGGTGGGTTCGGTTCGGGTTGTGCTGGCCCGGGTCGGGCTGAGAGGAGAACATGGAGAACTTCTGCTGATTGCATCAATAATTCATGGCTCTGCAAATATTCAGATTTAATATTTAATATTGACCTGCTGCAGCTCTGACCCGAACCGGACCGGACCGGACCGAGCCGCTGGAAGTTGGTTAGAGAGGAGGAAGATTTCAGACTAAAGTTCTGAGGATTCGAGGATTAAAACTAAACATCTTAAAGTCACTGGACCGGTTCTGATGGTTCTGGTTCTGACTCTAAAGGTTCTGACTCTGACGGTTCCTGAGGTTCTTTCGGGTTCCTGTCCGGACCGGCTCCGCCCCCGGCCTGCTGGCACTCTGGGTGAAGAGTGTGACATCATTTCCTCCCTGATCATGTCTCTGGTTTCTGGTTTCAAAGTGAAAACTGTGAATATTTATCTGCGCCTTTAAAGGCCCGGTACTGGTACCAGTACCACGTTACGTCTTCATGATATTTTATGTTTTGCTTTGATTCTTTCATGTTTCCTGCGGCAGCGGATTTCAGAATAAAGCAGATAAACTTTGATCTTTTTTTACAATATGCAGCAGTGGGTCTTTGACCTTTGACCTCTGAGTGTTTTCTCTGTGCATAATTTGGATCAGTAAAGTTTCTCTGCTGAACCTGAGGAAAAACTGAATCAGTTCTACAGAAAAAGGCCCAAACCAGAGTGACACTCCGCACTGATCAGCAGTTCCCTGGGTAGGGCTCTCCGACCTCTGGAGACTCTGGGTCGGGCTCTCCGACCTCTGGGGACTCTGGGTCGGGCTCTCCGACCTCTGGGGACTCTGGGTCGGGGTCTCTGATCTCTGGGGACTCTGGGTCTGGCTCTCCAACCTCTGGGGACTCTGGGTCGGGGTCTCTGATCTCTGGGGACTCTGGGTCGGGCTCTCCGATCTCTGGTCGCCAAGGTGGTTAAACAGCTCCTCGGTGGCAGGGCCCGGGGGGTAGACGAGATTCGACCGTAGTTCCTTCAGGCTCTGGATGTTGTAGGGTTGTGTTGGGTGGTCCGACTCTGCAATATCGCATGGACATCGGGGGCAGTTCCCCTGGTTGGCAGACTGGGGTGGTGGTCCCCCTGTTTAACAAGGGGGACCGGAGGGTTTGCTCCAATTATAGAGGGATCACACTCTTAAGCCTCCCTGGCAAGGCCTATTCAGGGGTCCTGGAGAGGAGGGTCTGTCGGATAGTCGAACCTCGGATTCAGGAAGAGCAGTGTGGTTCTGGTTCTGGTCGTGGAACACTGGACCAGCTCTACACCCTCAGCAGGGTCCTGGAGGGTTCTGGGAATTCGCCCAACCGGTCCACATGTGTTTTGTGGACTTGGAGAAGGCGTTCAACCGTGTCCCTTGGTCGAACGTCCTCCCGGGGCTTCCTCCCACCCCGGGGAAGACCCAGGACACGCTGGAGGGATGATGTCTCCCGGCTGGCCTGGGAATGCCTTGGGATTCCCCCGGAGGAGCTGGAAGAGGCTGGGAGAGGGAAGTCTGGGCCTCCCTTGTTAAGCTGCTACCCCCACGACCCAACCTGGATAACTGGAAGAAGATGGATGGATGGATTAACGTTAGATTTTTTTCAGGTTGAGATGCGAAAAGCATTGATATTATTATAGTATTATGGTGTTTTTGTGAAGTTTCTATTTTTATTAAACTTATTGACTTTACAGTTTTCTGCCTCCTGATGGAGGAACCGACCCGCAGCCTGAAGCTTTTGAACTACAAACTCTCCTACCCCAACATGGCACCAACAGCCTGGAAGCTGCCTCCTTGGAGTCGGCATGAGGGCAATAGGGGTAGTTAGGGATGGAGGCTGTGGGGGTAATTAAGGAGGCCGTGGGCAGATTGGCAAAGGATTATTGAAAGGTTGGGGGGTAATCTGTAATTACTTTGTAATTGCATTTTACAATAACTGACAGAAGATCTTTATCTCAAGTTGTGCATTAAATGTACAACTTCTTCAGTTTTTAACAGTCCAGTTTTTGTCTGTAGATTTGCTGTCATAACAGAGTCTGCAGAAAATATGAAACTAATATTCTGCTGTTTTATATCTCTGGAAAGACAGCACTGCTGTTCAGCAATAATTTATCATATATTACAGAAAAGAATTAAATTAGAAAAAGATTTTTCCTTCATCTTAAATAAAGACATAAAAACTTAAAAGGAAGACTCAACATCACAGATCATTTTATTGCAAAATCCCATTAAAAACTCCGGATCAACAGAGTTACATGAAGCTCCATTACAAACTGCACGTCAAAATCCGTTCTGGGTTTCTTTAGTATTTCTATTCTTCAGTCTTTCAGGAGAGAGAGGTGCAAAGTTAAAGTTTAGATCGGCGACGTATGAAGGCAGACTGATCGGACCAGAAGCAGTTATTGATTTCCTTTGCTAATTTCTCAAAGGTTCTTTGTTGCCAATAGTTTCAGTCGGTTTGAATCTGAACACAGTGAGCAGTAAAGGTCCGTTTGTTTCTCCCTCATGTCGCTGCAGAGACCTGAGCCTGACAATCAATTGGTGCTGCGTAGCTAAACTGAAATCAATTCAATTGATGTTGGATCAGGAACGCATCTAAACATTTCAGGACATTTGGAGGCTTCTGCTGTTTACAGCTGCCATCCTGCAGGTTCGTCTAATGAAGCATCAGTTGATGCTGCAGGAGGATGAACCGACTGTCACGATGGAAATGAGGAGGATTTTCTCTGTCTTTATTATTTTATATATTAAATCATCTTGATATATATTAGTTTGTATTTATCATTCTTGCAGGATTCATGTATCAATTCAGTCCAAACCATCATTAAAATCAAGTTCATAAATTCTTATTAATCATTCTGATTTAGGCTCATTAATTGTTCGTGTTGAGTCTGACTGGGTTCTGCCTGCAGCAGAATAACAAGCATCTAACAGAATGCACTCGGTTTCTGTATAAAAGAGACATTTAAGCATTTGAATGGTGGCTTTTACTAAATAAAACCTGAAGCATTAAAAATCAGACAACGCTTATAACTTTAACGATTCCTCCAGCAGGATAACAGTGAAAGCGTTCAGCTCAATTCTGGGGCTAATAAAAAGTGACAGAGTTACAGTGAGGCGTTGTCTACAGCCAGACTGAAGAGCGGCGCTCTGACGCTAGCCGTCGTTAATCTGCTGGGTTTGGAGGTTCACTCGGGTTTATGAAGCACTTTGGGAGAGGTGGAAATTTAGGATTTTATGGGATGGAATCTGCAAGTTTTTATTGCTGAGGTGAAAATATATTCATGCTAATGTTTTAAGAGGGAAATTCTTAGTGATGCTGTTGTTTGTATGACTGCAGTCCTTCTTTAATAGCCAGTTTGGAACCTGCTGAACTCCATAACTGATGAAAATTCAATCATAAATTAGACAGAATGAACATGTTTGCCTTTTTGGAAATAAAATCCTGACAGAGCTTGTAAAAGAAAATCTAACATTGATGCAGCAGGAAGTCTGGAGGCAGGGCAAACATAATGCAGCTCAGCATGACCAGATCAGCTATTATGTTTCATAAGCCTCACATAACCACCATACAATACATGACATACTTTCATCCCCTCATTTCATCTCTTTTTCTGCTCATGTCCAAGTTAAAGGACCGAGCGGATCTTTGTCCTCACTGCAGGACAGCAACATGTTTTCATGGGAAATTTATTACATTTTGTACTTGCAGAAAGAGCATAAATCTTATTTTACTAAAAAATAAAATAAGATTTTATTCTTCAACTATTTCACATTTTAGAAACTTCAAGATGTTATCAACAAGTAAAGCAGAAATGTGGATGAAAAATGATTCATGGTTTCTAAAAGAAACTATGACCAGCACCATATATGCAAATTCCTTTTCCCTGACACCCCTAAATAAAATCATCCAGCTAGTTACCCAGAGCCTGCAGAAAACATTGAGGGTTTTTCCCCCAATATATTTTATTGAATTTTCTCCTTTTTGACACAAAGAATTTACATTGTAACATGTACTTATACACACTTACATTCACGCATACATCCACCATTCAAACCTGCATTTGTTTAGTTCCAAAAATATACAAAGCCTTTTAGATTAAGACAAAGAAAAATAACAAGGCAATATATAAACAGAAGCTGTCAAGACACCCATTAAGTTCCACCTTCAGTCCCTATGATCTTCATTTATGGCTCCCGGAAGTTCTCAAAGTCCCTGTTTACCCTTAGCAAGGCAATGTATTGAGCGAATTTGCTATTTCTTTCTTCCAGAGTCTCATGCAGGGGACATCCATGAGACAATAGATCAATAGATCTTCTGGCTTGAAGAAGTCCGGAGTCTATCAATTTACTTTTTCTCTGTGATTGTTTAAATTCCACTGGGTTTATTCCTAGAACACAGAGTTTAACCTCTAATGGGACTTTCACCTTAAACAATTCAGACAGACGCCCAATAATAACCCTAACCCCAACCCCTCCCACAAACAATGGAGAAGAGTTCCTTTTTCAAATAAGCATTTAGTGCAAGTTTCTGGAATATCATATGATGAAGCCTGACTGGTATTATATAGAAGTTCTCATAAGCCATTTATATTGCAGAAGTTTAAATCATGTGTTTATCGTTTGTTTTTGAGCCTGATTCCAGTCTCCATCATCTATATCTTCTCCAAGTGTCTAACTTATCTATAACTGAATCTTTAGAGGAAAACATCAACAAATAATAGAAGACAGAAAGAAAACTTTTCCCTTTTAATCCCCAACACCTCTTCTATTTTTGTTAAGGGTGGAATCTCAACTATTCGTTTCAGTTTTGATGACATGTAGTTTTTCAATTGCAAGTATTTAAAAAAATGTTTTGGGGGTATTAAGTACTTCTTACATAACAGATCGAAAATAAGTAACTTGCCATCAGCATATAGGTCTTTGATTTTCTGAATGCCTTTGGTTTTCCATAGTTTCAATCCTCCATTTTTCCCTGGGTGAACCTTTCATTATCACAACCTTTCAATTGTGATAGCTCTGGACGGTCACCTACATGTTTATGTGCTGCATGCCAAGTTATAATCGTATTTTTTAAGAAAGGGTTCTTTGTGGGGGTTTTTAGTGTCTTTATATCCAAAGAATATAAAAAGGTGTTTAAGGGATTTGGAACAGATTGCTGTTCAATGTCTAATCAAGCTGGAGACAAAAGTAGTGAGTTGCTGATGTTAGTTGGGCGGCCATATAACGGCATCAAGGACTTGAAGTCCCCTCTTTCATAGGGCAAATAGAGTAACTTTAAAGGAGTCTTGCTTTTCTATTACGCCAAATAAAATGATTAAAAAGTTTGTCCAGACCATCATAAAATTAATCTGACAGTGGCAATAGAAGTGTTTGAAAATAATACAAAAATTTGGGCAAGATTGTCATTTTTAATAAATTTATTCGGGCTATCGTGGATATAGGTAAGTTTGACCATCGATTTAGCATTTCTGTGACGTTTTCCATGAAGGGATTATAATTTGCTGCGCTTATTTCATTGAGAGATGGGGTGACCTTAATGCCCACGTATGTAAAACCTTTTGTAGTCGTTTTAAATGGGGTACCCACAATAGGACTTATCCTTTCTTCTTCATTAAGAAATAGTAACTCTGACTTAGAACTATTAATTTTATATCCTGGAAATTCACCAAATTTTTTAATTAGATTTAATAAATTAAGAATATTGATCTTCAAATTACTTATGAAAAATATGTTATCTGCAAATAAGGACGATGTCTTTCTCCCATTCTAATCCCTGATATTCCTGTATTCAGCCGTCGCCAGCACATCCATCTGTCATGTTCCGTGTTTTTCTGTTGTGTTTATTTGAGTTTTCTGTGTCCTGAGTCTCCTCGTTGTCCCGTCTTCCCCTTGATTACTCCCAGGTGTGTCTTGTTCCATTGATTAGCCTCTGTGTATTTAACCCCACCTGTGTCCTTTGTTCATTGTCGGATCCTTGTCGTTTGTCGCTAGTTTGTCGTTCCCTGTCATCCTGTCCACTCGTTTGCCCAGTTTGCTACCGGTGTGAACCCTGGCTTCTGCTCAGTAGATGCTTGAGACCCAGGAATAAGAAAATGATGATGTTTAATAATAAAAAATTAGTGGATTGCTCCTACAGTCAGTAACCACAGCCCATCGCCACAGAAACCGTGGCTGCGGAATCAGCGGCACGAGGAACTGGAGCTGGGTCCGAAGGCGGCACCAGCCTCGGGGACGCTGGAGCTGGGCCGGCAAAACAGAATTCCGGCTTGGGAGGCAGAGGGTTACCATCTTTGATGGCCAAAGCCGCCGTACGCTCCCACTTTGCTTCCCTTTGCAGTTCCACCAACCACGGGTGCCGAAGACGCAAAACCCAGTAATCTAATAGCAGCCCCAGACGAATGGCAAACCCGAGCCGTCTGCCAGTGGCGTAGGGCTGGGCCATAACCGCCTCAAACTCCTGAATGGTGGAAGCTAGTTCTTCCATATCCTCTGGGTCCATGATGTTAAAAAACGAGTCTCACCGTACTTGTCTGGTCGGGTCCTTCTGTCATGAAACGGTGATGTGGAGGTGGTGAGGCAGAGGCTTGAGACCCAGGAATAAGAAAATGATGATGTTTAATGACAAAAAATCCAAAAAGACACAGTTCAAACAGGATCCAGCAACAGTCCACAATCAGGCAGCACGGCTGAGTGGAAGCCAGGGCTCAAACACCGGTAGCAACTGAAGAACGAGTGGACAGGACGACACACGACAAACGACAAGGACCCAACGAAGAACAAAGGACACAGGTGGGGTTAAATACACAGAGGCTAATCAATGGAACAAGACACACCTGGGAGTAATCAGGGGGAAGACAGGACAAGGAGGAGACTCAGGGACATAGAGAACTCAAATAAACACACAGAAAAACATAGAACATGACACGGCCAATAAAATGTCTGATCGGTTTCCCTGTTTCTTAACCATGACTCACTGATCAGAGGAATCCACTGCGTTTATTTTAGAAGAGTCTTGTAAAATCTTTCAGCCTTTTGACGTGTTAGGAAGAGATGGATCTTTCCAGCGTGGAAGTTTGCAGGGTTTGTGTTAGAATCCGTGTAATGCACCGAACCGCTTCCCCACCAGGTGGAACCCGTCTGATCCGCACCGTCTCAGCAGATCGATCCTGTGCAAACGTGAGTTTGGCCCCATCTTGTAAAATATCTCTTCTCATTGTCGCTCGGTGCACAAATTCCTTCTCCGGGAATTTTAAGAAGCGAATCAGAACCGCTCTGTTCCGGTTTGGTTTTGGTGGACCCACTCCAGTGTGAATGACTAATCCAGCCACTTCGGTAGCATGTTGCTAATAAAGTCGAGAGGCGGTTGTCTCACCTCTGCTCCTTCTTGGATGCCAAAGACCCGCAGGTTCTTTCGCCTTCCTCTGTTTTCCACGTCGTCTGTTTTGGCCCCAAGGAGCAGGATTCGTTTCATAGCTGAAGTCAACAATGTTTCTGCTTTTTCAAGCCAATTTTCTACTTCAGCCATGCAGGCCTCGGCCTCCTCCAGATGAGCCGCATGGTTTAATAGGTCTTGCTTAACCTCAGACACTTCAGCCTCCAGTGCAGCCATAGTGCCGCCATTCCTGTTAGTCTTTTATCTGTACCATCCAGCTTGACTCCAAAATCCACCCACAGTAATTTTAGCTCCTCTAGTGCTTCAGCTATGCTAGCCACATTAGCGTCTTCACCGCATGTTGGTGTGTTTTGGTGGCTGTTTTGTGTCTTCTTGAAAAAATTTTTGCACTGTTTCACAGACAAAGCTTTAGACATATCAATGTCGTATCTTTTGAGCCTTATTTACAGCTTTTACAAAAGTTTTAAAAAGAAATTTTGAACATTGTCCTCTGAGCTGTTCACTGTGCTGCCATCCCAGATCTCAGTCATGTGACCCTCTGACAGTTTTGCTGTAACGTTGTTTCTCTGCCATTGGTAGCTGCAGCATACTGGTAATCTTGAACTTGATTAGCAGCACTAAGCCCCACCCCTTAGCTCTGATTGGTTATTTGTTAGCAGGTCTCAGAGCCACAGGGAGGAGTTTGACCAACCACAATAGGCAGAGCAACAGGTTGAGCAACAGACTGTTGCTCAGGCCATTTCTCTTTACCAGCTCACTGAGGTTTGAACCAAGGGGGGGTTAGGCTCAGTAAATGGGTGTGTAGTGAGCGCTCTGTCCTCTCTCAGATCCCTGAGAAACAGAGCAACAGGTGTGAGGATGATAGATCTTAGCCGGGACCAGCTTCCCACTGAAAGAGCCCTGGGAGTGCAATGGGATGTTGAACAGGATGTTTTCACCTTTAGCATTTAAACAAGCACAAACCAATAACAAGACATGGTATTTTGTCCATTGTTAGCTCTATTATGACCCTTTGGGTTTCGTAGCTCCAGTTGTTCTCCCTGCTAAACAGATTCTTCAACATTTATGTAAACTGAAGTTTACAGACAATTCCACCAGAAATGGCACAAGTTTGAAAAAAATGGGTCAAAGATTTAGTTCTTCTTGACAACTTTAGCATCAGAAGATGCATCACATCCAAAGGATTTGGTGAAATAAGAAGTTCCCATCTCTTTTGTGGTGCCAGTGAAACTGGGTTTGGTGCTGTGTCTTATCTTAGGCTATCTAATAGCAAACAGGAAGTGTGTGTTTTCTTTATTATTGGTAAAGCAAGGGTAGCACCATTAAAAGTTTTCAAAAGTTTTTCAGAGGATTAATCGGTGCATCAACTCTAAAGTCAGGACCAATGCTGTATCCAAACAAAACAAATACAGGAAAAATGACCCAATTTCAACTACTTAATTATAAAATCCTAGAAGAAATTATAAGCCAATTAAGCTCCAGTTCCTGCTGTCTGGATGTTATAGATCTATAACTCTAGAACATTTCTTTAAGAAAGTCCTG